>JAGFPH010010587.1:21105-38581 GCA_018207615.1 Philaenus spumarius | reverse complement strand
CAAATTTCGCTAAACTCCACTTATTTCACTAATTTTCCTAAAAGTAATTTACTAAATATATTATACTGAGAAAATTTTCCTGCATTACTATTATATATACGGCAATGAAAGCTTCTTATGCAGCAATACGACTGTAATACGATCTCTGTTCCTTTTAGAATAACCGAATCAAATTCCCACTTTATCCTAACAAAGTATATCTTCCCCTTTACCGATGCGTCTTCACCGCCTGTCACAACCAATTCATCTTTACCCACAATGGAATCAATATTTACTCGCTATAAATTCCGTTGCTAGGAGTAAATATTGAACCTAGTATTACTCCAAAGATGAAGAGTGATGTGGTCCGGATGTTTGCTTGAAAATAAAATTTGGGGAAATGATACGAAAACAAATTAACTATACTGTACAGTATTAAGGGTCTGCTCCACTAAAAGAAAAAGCAACCGGAAAAGCAAGCGCTTCTCTCTATAACCGAATCTAAACAGTGCAATTTCTTGCGGCTGAGCGCTTTGACATTGCCTCATTTAAAACCATTTTATAAATCCATATTTTTTAATTGAGTTCTGAAAGAAAAAACTGAATATTCTTTATACAATTTTGGATCCGGCTTGCAAATTAATTTTCATTATAAATTTGTTATTGTGTTAGGAAAAAAATTCAAACTTTGTACTTACAAAATGTCAATTACATAACAAAAGAAAAGCATTTTTTTAAATCTAAAATGCAAAACGGATGCGTATTGTACTTTTGCTTAAAATGAGACCTTGCAAAAAATTGTATGATAAAAATTAAACGAAATAAATGGTTTGAAATTTAACATTGCTCTTATGGGATAAAAATCCAAGATGGCCGCCAACTACAGCAGACCCTTAAGACAGAAGAACGATTTCGATTCTTAGAAGTTAAGGTTAATACTTTGTAGAATAAAACTTAAACGAAGAATCTCACATTACGTTCGTTAACTCCAACACGTATCCACGGCGAAGTCGCCATCTTCAGTGAGGTACGTGCTTAAGTGATAAAACTATAACTATCCTAACATTTTTTCACGCCCCTATTACAAAACTAAAATGGTCGTGGCTTAAATTATGTTACATTAGTAAAACTTTAACAAGTGCTACAATTAGCCAAACTCAACTATATAACGACTAAACTATAATTATTCTCAATCAAAACCTAAATGGTTAGCTTTACTTTCTCACTGTATAGAGAAAGTAGAGTGATCGCAAACAAAATCGATGTTGAGATTTTTGTGGAAATATCCGTTTTGGAACCCCCTGAGTCAAAAAAGTGGTTTTTACAAAATGTCTGTCTGTACGTATACAAAGCTAGAGCGAAAACTGTTCGATCGATTTGAAACAAATTTGCACCAGACGTGTCAAGTAGGCTTGTATAGATGCACGAAAAACGGTTTTAAAAATATTGAAAAACAACCCCCTTTTTGCACAAAAAACCCCCCAAAAAATCAGTTATTATTTTTTTTATAAAAAAACGGCTGTAACGATTTTGATTAAATTTGGCTTGTTTGTAGCCTTTAATGTGCCCTACCATATTCAAAAAACGTCGTCTTTCTAAAAATTATCGTTTACCTAATAATATTAATAATAACTCATTTTTTAAGGATTTTTGGCCATAAAGGGGGTTGTGTTTCAAAATTTTTCAAAACCCTTTTTCGTGCATCTATACAGGCTTAATTGACGTGTGTGGTGCAAATTTGTTCGAAATCGATCGAACAGTTTTCCCTCTAGATAATAATAATAATATTTATTTATTAGTTAATCTTCTACTTTAATAAAAAAATCACCTCTCCTACTCCACCCTACAAGTCACAGTGAATCTGTTTAGTAATTTAAATATGTTTGTAAGAATGTATGTGCCTGATCCAGGTACCGTTTATTTATTTGCTTATAAACAAGACGAAAAACATAATTTTCAATCGAATCATTTGATTGCAATACATCGTGACGATTTTTGTTACCTACTAAACATTGGAGCTTTCTTCAGATGCAAATGTCGTGTGCACTTAGCGGAAAAAGAAAATAAGACCGCCATTAGTAAAAAACCTAAGCGTATACAAGTCGCGCTCGAACGCCTTACGAATGCAATATCAAAGACTAGCCTTCTCAAGCCCGACTCCGTTCACTGAATTCGAAGCATTTACTCTAGAGCACACCCTAAGTTTTATAACTGTTTTCATCAATCAAGAGTTTTCTGAGACTTTCATCTAAACAATGCTAAGAAATTGTAGATTTATCAGGCCTATTGTATTTTTTAAATTAGAAAAAATTTTGTTCAGCTGGTGTCTTCGTGCTTCTTTTGGTTCCGCTTATACAGAGTTTCAGAAATAAACTTAGCGGGTTATTCAGTATGCATTAAAATCGACTTGAGCTTAGTTTAGTCGCAATCCGTCACTTTACTGTAACTACAGAAATAGATAGGATATTGAATTTATAATTAATTTTATAAGCATTTTGTATGTTACGATTTACAATTAAGTCTACCAAAAACCAAGAACTTATGTTTACAATTTTCAATTAAAATGAGTAAAAGTTCATAAATTGCTAGTCCGAATTGAAAACAAAACTTTTTAAAGTTGCATCTAACAAAATAAATGTAGGATATTATTGTGCATATTTTTTTACACGACTTTATAGTTCGCTTGGTTCCCACAAAATCAATCAAAACGTAAAATAATTCGACCACGCAGCTGAACCGCTGACGTGAGTTGAGCAAATTTCCAAAATTAAGTTTATAAACCGATATTTTAGGGTTTCGACCAACAATTTGGGAAATAGGTCTATTCACGACGGTGCTGAATAGCTGCAAAATGGTTCGCACGCCATTCCGCATATTGGGAGCATCTTCAATACACAAAGCATTGCGTGCTTCCCACGCCAACCCCTATATAGGAAGTTTCTATATGGGATTGTCTTCAATACACAATGCATTGCGTGCTTCGCACGCCATTCCACATATTGGGATTGTCTTCAATACACAAAGCATTGCGTGCTTCGCACGCCATTCCACATATTGGGATTGTCTTCAATACACAATGCATTGCGTGCTTCGCACGCAATTCCACATATTGGGATTGTCTTCAATACACAAAGCATTGCGTGCTTCGCACGCCATTCCACATATTGGGATTGCCTTCAATACACAATGCATTGCGTGCTTCGCACGCCAAACCTCGTATTAGGGTTATTTTCAACACACAAAGCATTGCGTGCTTCGCACGCCAGCCCCACGGTAGAATCCACCACATTTTCTTTGAACCGGGTACTTCTATGGTATTTCACGTTTTGATAAATTTTGGGGGAACCAAGCGAGCTATAAGGTCGCGTAAAAATACAAAATGTGCAGGATAACATCGTGCACTTATATTCGTAGAAAAAACTCAAAAACAAATTAATTCTCGTAGGAAAATCTCCAAAAATAGTTACTTACGGTCGGACTTAAAATGAGAGTGCGAACACATATATACATATATGATTTTTAATGACACCCCAAAACGTGTTCTGGGGACCATGATCGGTGCTCATTTGCTACTCCCGACCTTGGGTCTCACCATAAGGGCCACTGCAATAGCTCATTTTTCCTGTGGAAATTCGCTAATAAAACACAACATCAGTAAAACGTGGAGAATTTTAACTTGGGGCTCTTCTGATCCGAGACCCAACGGCCGAGTGTGTGTGTGCTGTGAGCGAAGCGATGCAGTCCACAAGCCGATGCCTCAAGGACGAGGTGCAAAGTGAGTCGAAGCTGGATTCTTAGGTACACACAAACTATACTAACATGTTTCGTACCCGTAGCCGCCTATTCAGAGCATTCGTGATAAGACCAATTCCCCACATTGTTGGTTAAACCATTGAACTGGCATGGTTAAAGCTGAAATTAAAAAGCCCGTTTATAGCGTTTTGCAAGCATATTTTTAAAAATTCGCCAAAAATAGTAAATGAACTCCAATCTAAAAGTATTTAGTAGTTTTTTTTTACACAAAACTTCAAACAATTCAAATATGCCACTAAAAATTAGTTTCTTTTGAAATTGTGAAAGTTATTAGTTCAAGACACAAAAAATGTTCAGTAACGAAAGGAAAAAGTTCAACTTTAGGCCTACATAACAAGCAGTAAAAATTTGTTTGTATTTTTTTCGTATGTGTAAAAAAGTTTCGTAATTTAGTTCTAAATAGAACTGTATAAAAACATTTATCAATTTCAAATTTTTTATTTAAAAAAACAGTTTTTATGTTCCAAGTACACGACTGGTAACAAACCTAGCCCTAGATTGTAACGTCATTTACTAATATATGCTTTGCCCAAAAATGAAATATTATTATAACAAAGTGTAGAGGATAAATCAAAGAGAAGAACGGTATACTTGTATTTCCTTAGTTCACAAAAGTGGTTGAGTTATACTTATTTGAATAACAAAATGACATCAATCTAATGAAAAGTCGACAGTCTACACACTGCGTATAGAACGGGACATTTGAATACCGTGGGAACCCACGCGCTAGACTTTCTCACTAGAACGTAATAATTATTTACGTTTCAATTGTCGTCTAGACAGACAAAAACCCGGTTATTTCCGGATTAATTCCCACCGTTACAAAATTCAGACTTTGCTGTACAAAATGGTGTAAAGAAATCTGTCGAAACATTTGATATGGTAGGCGTAAAATCACTTGACAAATGGGCTGTTTCATTGGTTGAGAAACTGTCCAATCGCAAGGGTTTACAGTAATTCTTGGAAAAAATACAATTTTTATAGTGACATCTGATTAGAAGGCACCAACAGAAAGATAAAATCTTGACGAATCCAATGGTATCTTTATAACAGCCAAAGAAATATTTGTGTAGTCTTGAACGTTGAAGAAGTGGGAAATAACAGTACAATTGTATGCAGATTCGCCCGCGGAAATAGCTGTAACACAATATGCATATTTTAAAACGATGATTACGTATGTAAATATACGTTTTACGAAAAAGTTGTAAGTACAAAAATTAAAGTTTAATTCATTTCTTTTCCAATGGTGCCAGTTTTATTACGATTGGATTATTGTAAGTGGGTTAAATTATCGATTATGCAAATATATGCAAATTCTCTCTAAGGTTAGAGCGTGTTGCATTTACGCCCGAGAGACTGCAGTCTGCCACTTTGAGGGAAAAACATATAAATTAAATTTTGTAAATTCGCTAAACTTACGTCAGCGGTTCAGCTGCGTGGTTGAATTAAGTTTAAACCAGCAACCTCGATAAAAAATCATATTGATTGTTAATATTTTTAACAGAATGATACAAGTTTTCAACAGAGATATCTTATAAAATACAGATTAGATGAACACTGAACATAAACTAGATCCAAAAGATATGCCCCAATCTCTGTCTTTCACAGTTGATTTTATCCGAATTGGAAAGCGGTGATCACAAAGAAAGTTTGGTTGTAAAACATGCTTAATGGGTCTAAATTCAATAATGTAAAACAAACAAATATTCTGAGGAACAAAAATTGTTTACTAAACTGTATTTGAAGTATTTTTATCTAAAACCCGTTTGAGTAAACAAACGTATTGGTTATGAGGCTTTCAGTTTGTTCTATCTACATATGTTTTACTGAGCACCACAAGGGACGCCAGACCTCTCCCCTTGCTCCATATTTTATATTCACCTGAGACTGCGAGAGACAGATACACTCCTGAGGGCAGATGACGGAGGCCGAGAATTCCAGGAAGCTTACCAGAAATGCCGCCAGAAGCGCATACCACATTTTGGCTACACCTAAAAACAAAAATAAAACTTATGTGAGTCTAGTGAACCGTCTCATTTAAAACAATAAATTGATCATACAGTTTGGTGAATTCAATTAATTGGGATCTCTATTGGCAAGGACGTAATGAGCTATAGTACATGTGGTTATAGATTTAACCCCTTAATTCGTTAGATTCTCTGAGTTACTCTATCTCCATTATTCTTACAGGCAAACAGTAAAATAATGGTCACTGAAACGGCGGTTTTCTTTTAACCTAATATCTATTTTTATAATAATAATAACCTGTATTTATTCCTTTTTTTTACGTGGAATGTAAACATATATCTTAATGTCTAGGAAATACCTAACCCTCTTTTCCTATAACCGATGCGATGGTTTGTGCAATTTAACAACAAAATCTTTTATAAGAAATCAGAAATAAAATATTAGATCACAAAAACACAACTGAAAAATTGTAATTGTGTGCTTGAGACCACAAGGGAGGAATGTAAACTTTGTATTAATTACTACAACTTACGAACTACGGAAACACAATGTTTATTTTTTAACATAACTTACGAAATGCGGAAGCACAATGTCCATTTCAGAGGTATTACTAATTAAACTATATATACATTGTATTAACATAAACAGATTAAACCTATGACGTAGGACAATCTGTTGCACTTATATACCAAACTCAAATGTACTAAATTACTAAATGCATTGTGTATTAAAATTCTCAAAATACGGGGGTTGGCATGCGAAGCACTCAATGCACTGTGAATTGAAAATTCTCCCAATACGGGGGTGGCGTGCAATGCACTGTGCGTCGGCCGCTTGCCATAGTGGCAAGATCACATGTGCGTCCTTAGTAATGAACCTGTTAAAAGGGTTTACATTCAACCCCCTTCCCCCCCCCCCCCGAAAAGTTTTCCTGGCTACGGTCTTTTTTCACGTCATACCTAAAATATTTTCTAGTTCACAACTTATGCTAAAATAATTGAAACGAAAATGTGTTTTCTGTGATATAACTTGTTATATAACCCGTATTACTTGCAATTGTAAGTTTTATACTTGTGGGTTTTTCAAATCACCATTTTGTATATGCATGAGATCAGCACCCAAAGTTTTCGGAATTTTCAACAAAACATAATTTCATCTCTTTTTGAGATAGGATCAAAGTTGTTATCTTCGCACCACCTATTAAATTGTATTTCCAGTTAAACAAGTTCCTACGATAGAGCAACCTGAACCTGGGCTAGGATTAACCGCCTTCAAAGATGCTCAGCCAGGACCCTTTAAACGACAATGCCTAACATAATAATGTAATATATAAATGTAATAATTTGTCAAGATTTTCTTTGTAATTTCAACTGTGTGTAACTAAATTTGTAAAATTTCCGACTTCACATAACTTGAACATTAATATTGCTAATTTTTGAAAAAAAATATTTGTACCTTCACATATACGATCTATATAAGGTAAATACAGAGAACAGGAAGGAATTCAACAATTGACAACGTTTAATATGTTAAATAAAAGTTTTGGAGTGGAAAATGTGGGTTTTGGGGAGATAGGCGAAATACGCCAATTTTCAATTAGCGCTTGAGCCCGAACGGTTCGTAGGAGAAAATTACTTATGGAATGAAATTTGTAGTAAATTTTATGTACATTCTTTTTTAATGGGAAGGTTATTTACGAAAAGTTGATGGTTTCCGAGTTAAAAGCAAAAACCCGCCAAAACTCATAATTTTTACATGTTTTTGCATGTTTTCCAATGATGCGTCACGGAATTTTGTAGGCAAACTGAGATTCGGATTCAGCATACCAAAAAACATACAAAATATACCCAAGAAGAAACCAAAACTACCCCAAAACTTTCTTGCGAAAAACACAATTTGACTGGACTACAAGAAGTCACTTCGATGGAACAGACCCGTATGAAACAATCGAGAACATTCCGAACCTTCGTGGATATTCCGTGACATTCTGGAATATTCTACAACATTCAGATAATTGTATAACATTCCACAAACATTCAGCCCAGACTCGGCCAGCTCGGCGCTCAGTTATCAACAGCTTCGACGACTTCCCCATTCGATGTTCATTGGTGCTGATGACACCCATATCTCCGAACCCAACCCTTGCAGTGCCAAACCGATCCATCTTCATGGATGTTGTATGGAGGGCTACCATACCATGTACAGTAGGAAATATATGTGAAGAAGCGGTTATATGTATGCGCAGAAACAGGGACGGCCAATGCGCATGCGCTAACAGCGTGGAGGTCAGCGTAGCGAGTCAGTCGGTAACAGAGGTTAGTCGCGTTATCTAGTGCACTGCGTTTTCTAAAAACATTGTAGTGTTTTATTATTTCTGGACTCTAATTAACTTTATGAAATTGTTATAAATATTTTACATAACTTTTAAAAACATAGCTGTAAAAAACAGACTGGGTAGTAGTGTACTCAGCAGTCAAATCCCCCACCCCACCACACATAACATACCTCCTCCCTTCCTCACTCACATCCCTACCTGCGCAGCCCGCTTCTTCACATATATTTCCATCTGTACCCCTTGGGTTAGGGGGTGGGTTGTAGCGGCATGTACCACTCTTCCATTACATGTGTTGAATTCTAGATCAAACCGTTTTCTCACAATACATTTGCAAATTAAGGCGGTTCAAACTAAATCTAGCCAACACCAACTTCATAAACCTTTCTTCAACTTGGCCGTAAAAACTACACAAAATCAAACAAATAAAAAACAGAAAGACAAACTGCAAAACTAAACCCTTGTTAAGCCCTAATTCCGGGGAAACGTAATTTAAGAATTCATTTTGTAAATCAAAGTCGACGATTTTCTTTCCTTATTAAAAAACTTTTCATAACAAAGTAAGAAAATATATTTAATACCACATCCTGCGAAACCAATCCCGGTTACCAAGGCAACGTATAGGTTCTGTGTGTAGTCACAAATGCTTTTAATAAAATGTAATATCGACGTAAAAACACATGCAATACGTACAAACATGGCGGGCTAATTTGCATCCAACACTAAAATTGTGACAAATAAATAAATGCGAAATCGTGTAGCTCGTATTTACATATTGTTTCGGATCGGTTATGGTACGGATATTATGAACGAAATGGTGTTGGATTAGCGTCACGTTATTACGAATTTACATAAAATGTATTAATTTTGTTTGAATACACGATTGAATTACAAAAAATAACAAATGTTATTATTGTATAAGCTATCACCTCAATCCTCAGTTGCAAGTTCTGGTCATGACGTCAATGGATTCGTGGGGTATTGGATACCCCATTGACCAAACATAAAATTATCAAAACACAAATCGTGTGTTTTTTAAAACAAGTACAGTAACATAGCTGACAGAAAATATCAAATTTTAGCTTTTCTATAGACTTAGGTGCTAAGCTTCAGACCCATGATTTGGTTTTATTCCCAACTAGTGGACCCAGCAATGCTTCGCTATTGCTTGATTTAATTTAAAGGGTAGTAATTCCATTTCATTACATTGACTTAAGTATTCGAACTGAAAAATGGTTTTTATGCCACTTAAGAATATACTACACAAATTTAGATTTATAGTTTATAAACCTTTATAGCTAATACAGTAAACCTTTTGTTTGCTTTTGGATACCTGATCTAAAAAAAAACTGATATTTATGAAGAATTGTAAAAAACCTGATTCTAAATTAACCCAATTGGTTGCAAATAAATGTGTTTTGGTTCAGTGCAGGCCTAACCTAAAATTATGTTAATTTTCTGATCCAAATCAGTTGTTTTATATATAATATGTAACAACCATTGTTTGAATTGAATTGAAATGTAGTAAGCATTTTTAGTTGATTTTTGTTTGCTTTAAGTTAATCAATCTAACCTAGAAAAGCTGTTGGTTTTGAATAATAATAAACTGATTATAAATGCTGACAAGTTGCTATAGTAATGAATATAAACAAACATGACGTATTGCTAAGCTTTTTATACGAACAGATGTTTTTGTGCGCTATGGTCTTGAGTCCCGTACAAACGAGGCTGATTAGTTTTTTCCAAATTTGGAAATTGTTCGGTAAACTTTAAAAAAAAAATGTTTAAAAAACCTAGTTCGGACTATTACGAAAATTTTATAACAAAAAATAGCCAAATTGGTAAAGCCGATCTCAAGTAATGCACTTACAAAGGAAGAGCAATTCATTTTTATTATTTAGATAAAAACAACGGATGTATATTGTGACAAAATTTAAGTCCTATGAGTAAAACATTTTATGGCGACCAATATTATGTTCTTTATAATTATTTTCAAAGTATAAAATGAAAATTAAAAATTACCAAATAATTTACACATACAATATAGTTTTGTATCTATAAAATGGTTTAAATATTACCTCTGCAAGCCAAACCGTTTGTTAGTGGTAAGCGATTCAAACAAATTATTACAAACAGCGTTTAGAAATCTAGAGACGATAAGACAGCGATAAACACGCCTTTGGTTAAACATGATTTTCTCTGAAACTATTACATCGATATTATTGAAACTCACACATAATAAAGAAAGGATGTATATGTATATAATTTAAAAATTAAAGTCCTGTTTAAATATACTTTGTGGTGACTAACAATCATCTTTTTATGATTATTTTTAAACTGGAAATTTAAAAAATAAGTTTTAGTACAATTTTCTGCCAATCCTAACGTAACACTTTCACTTAAATTTATCGACGCGTTTCGGAGTTCCTCCATTATCGAGACCTATTTCAGTACTGGATTCATCCGTTATGGAATCGTCTAGATATAGTTAGCCACGCCCCTCCTCCTACTACCGGTACTGCTTCTTATGTAACCTGTTATGTAATATGTTTTGCAACACGTTATGTAACACGTTACGTAATATAAACCTACTCTATTATTTTATTTTTTAATATTTTCAACAATTTCAGATTTTGGAAAGTTATTTCTGATTGACTGTGTTCATTAATAATATTTTCTCCGTTCATTTTTAGTTTGAAATTTTCCTTTGAAAAATGTTTACATGCAACGATATGTTAAAAATAAGCGGCAGTTGAAAATGTTCAATGTTAAATGTCTAGGAAAAACACTTCTCTTCTAAAGTAAGCGTTAAACTCTTTGCCTTCCGTCACGAATGACGACATCCAACCTCCCCTTCCCCATCTCAAGGTGGTATTCATCACACTCTGTTATCCTTTAGCGACCCTATAAAACATAACGCTCCACTAATCCTGAAATTCCGCAGGACATGGACGATTCGTCACCTTCATACGCCGTTTTATTTCGAGAAAATATTTTCAAATCTATAGAGTTGAATAAATTTAGACACGGGTAAATACGTCAGCTTCTGGTTGGCGTGGTGGCAGTTGTTTCCGCAACTTAACTTATTCAACTCCTACAAAAGCGAGTGTACGTCCACAAATACGTACGTGAGTAACATATAATATAACAGCTGATTTCACCCATCTTCTGTAATACTTAATCAAACCCAGTGCAGATTATAAGATTATACGTTTTGGTTATGTTAACAACTTAATTCATTATAATTTCTTCATTCGTTTAACTTCAGAAACATTCGTACAGCTTCGTATAACACATAGGCTACACATTCGATGATAATTTCTTTATTCAAATAAATTCGATGATCGAAATGATTCTTTATTCGATGATAATTCAAATATTTCTGATAATATTTGTATCTTTCTTTAAATATATAATAGCATACATAAGTACAAAATATTAATAAATATTCCTACAGTTTTTTATAATCCTCACACATTATTTACCGAGTTAAACATTCCTGTCAGCATCAGGTAGGCCTAAATAAAGTGTGTGGTTTTTAAATAAATAGTATTTTGTACAAATTGTGTATTTCTGATGTGTATCTAATTATACCGCCTGTGATTTTTCACGAGGGCCTACTAGTATGAAAAAAATCATAAACATTTTTATACACTAGGTTGTTCTGTAAAGAGTGGAGATAATTCAGGGAGTGGTCAATAAATAAAAATAAATAAAACACTTCCTATAAACATTGTCCTGAAACGATTCTTTTACCAACCGTTTTGTTACTTTTAATAATTAATTACTCTATATATCTAGAACAGCTTAACCGATTGTGTTGGAATTTTGCACATTACTCGTACATGTAAAGACCTGTGTGAGAAAACAATCAAATTGTTTCAATAATCGGTTTTAAAATGGCGGCCATATAAACAGAAGTAATATTCCAAAAAAAAAAAAGAAATTTACAGTTGTATTAAGTTAAATTTTTATAAAATGGTATATCTGTCAAAACTATCACTAAAAATAACAATAAATTCTAAATTTTAACAACTAAGCTCTAGAGTGACCGTTGTCAGGAAATATTTTCAGTGTTCTTAGCTAAGTCGTACACTATTATTTTTAGTGGGGGATAACAACTTGCTAGGGGTTGCTATTTGAAAAAAAACTACACCCAGCAACCCCTATTTAGGGGGTGTAAACCCCTATAAAGTACTTTGACTTATGTTAGTAATATTTACCAAAGATTGTTTGAAAATTTACAGTCGTTCAAAAATTATAGAGGGGGGACCTTTATGGGACACCCGGTATATAATCCAAATACCACTCACTGACTCATCACGAAATCTCAAAAACTTGGAATGAAATTTGGTATGTAGCTTCCTCTAGGGGCCTAGGCTAAGGTAGGTTCTCAAAAAAATCGAAATTCTAGAGGGTTCATGGGGTCAAAGTTATTAAAAATTCCCATAAGAAATACATAGTGTAATATATTTATTGATATATATTTATTTAATTTTGTTGTTGTTGTTAATATACATTTAACTTTGATTTGTCCATCAGTGCAAAGCCGGATCGGGCAGCTAGTACCATATATAAATGCATGAAAAAAAAAGGTACACTTTGCAAAAGGGTTAAATGAAGTTTGAAATGTTTTTGTTGAAGTTCTGGCGTGAAGCCAATGTTTAGAAGTTAAGGAGGCTGATGACTGATAATAAAGTAAAATATAATTTAGTGTAGAAAACTCAAGAGTGGGGTTAAAGAGTTCAGAGTTTTTAATACGTGTGCAGTGGATTATTAGACCCTAAAAAAACATAATCTTCCTCAATTTCAATCTTTCTCCTAATTTTCCCCTTCTATGTCTACCGCTCTCTGGCAATACTTTCTTTTACTTTATGTTGGTTTAGAATTTTTTTAAATTTTTAAATTCCTGAATTAAGTTTGTCTTTTGTTTTAAGCATAATTTATAGTGTAATAATTACAATTATACGTATGTATAAATATTGATTTTATATGGATTAAATGAAAGAAAGATCTGACGGTCCTAACTTTCCCCAAAATAAATTCAATAAACTTCAATGATGCATCCCAGAATTACTTTTAAGTATAATTTAGAAGTATTGTGTTAATTATTTAACTTGCACTAGTAAGCAACCTGGAAAAATCACATGCAGATTATATTTAAAAACAACAAACTTTATTTAGGTCTACCTAACTGTGCTAATTCAATTTACTAGTAGTTCTGTGAACAGTAGACCTCGCTCGTTGAAATAACAAATGTGGTTTTGAGCTTACGTTAAAAATAGTGTGCCAGTAAGGAAGTAAGCACAAGGTTTAGCCATTGAAACATTATTTACGAAACGATTCCGGGATTTCTAGTTCTCGTTTTTATTTCATTTCTTGTGCTTTAACTGCTAAAGATTTTCTTTTAGAGGCATTGTGTTTTATTTAGGTTAATAATGCGTAAGATAGCTAAAAATATCGCTTTATAGAGGGACAACATACAATTAAATATTTACATACTTAAATAACTCAAACTTAACAATGTATCATAAGTTAACTTAAGTTCCATATCATATTCCAATATTAGAAATAATGAAAACAAACTATGTTAAAACGTCGTGATAGTGATCTCAACCCAAATACCAACACTTTCCATGCTGTCCAACGGTAATTTTGTGTATGTCCTTTATCGCCGCGAGGTTTCATTTGTTTCATCTCATTATGTAATTCAGTAAAGCTAAGTCAAATACTTTTATGAAATTTACAATGATAATTCACAAGTATACAGTTCAATTCTTTGATTATTAATCCTCTACGCTTTCTATGTAATTTTTGGGCAAATGATATATTCATAAATTACTATTCACAACAGGCCTAGTTTTGTTAGCAGTCTTGTAGTAGGAACATACAAGCTGGTGTTTTCAAAATAATAAATTTGAAATTGATAAATATTTTTATGCAATTCTATTTAGAACTAAATTACGAAACTTTTTTACATTATTTATGAAAAAAATTACAATAATGTTTACTACTTTTTATGTAGGCCTAAAGTTAAACACTTTTCTTTCGTTACTGAAAGAGATTGTTTCTTGAGCTAATAACTTTCTTAATTTTACTTCAATAATTTGTTAACTGGTATATATGAATTCTTTAAACCTTTATCTACAAAAATCTACGGAACACTTTTGAATTGGTTTAGAATAAACGTATAAAAACATGGTTGTAATACAAAATCGTGGACGATTTTTAACAAGTTCGAAGTTTACGGCCATTTTGTGAGCTTACCGTTAGAGGTACGGAAAAAAATCAATAATACAATTTTGTTTAAAATTTAATTTGCTTCTAGCAAAATGTTATTAGTTTTTAAATTTGACTTACGGTTAAGCCACAAACTGGCTTTGGAAAAACGCTTACACTGAGAGAAACGATCCGGCCACCATTTTTATTTTAATTTAGGGGGTTAAAAATGAAAAATGGAAAAAACCGTATATATGGCTTGGCCTAGGAATAAGGAACATTCATGCAAAAAATCATCAAAATCGGTCAAGGCGTTTGGCCGTAATCGTGAGACAGACACACAGACATACAGACACACAGATGAAATGCCGAACGTTCGAGTTAAAACGGAGACCTCGCTTACGCTCGTTCAATAACAGGTAAAACAACCTGTTATAAACAGGTATAATGTGTACAATTATAAGGACTACAAAATTGTATTAATATTAGTGTGAGTTTTGTACTTATAAAATACATTAATAAATATCAAAATAATGATAAAAATAAGTTATTAGTATTATAAAGAAGAAATTAATAATGGAATATGTTTGTATGTTATACAAAGATGTACGAATTTTTCCGAAGTTAAACGAATGGGTTAATCTTCTTTAAATTTGTATAAATGAATGTATTGATAATAAAAGGTTGTATTTATATTCATTTCAAAACCTCAAAGCAAATCTTAAAACGTATTATAGGCTGCATTAGTTCTTTAACTCATATTTAAAAAAAATCAACTTCGCAATACTTTTATATTGATTGAATTTGTAAACATAACCCCAAGGTAGGCTATAATATATACTGGGTTTGTTAAATTATTACAGACGATGGGTGAAATCAACTGTTATATTATATGTTATTCACGTACGTACAGTCGCTTTTACAGGAGTTTGATAAATAACATTGAAGGATCTGCCTGTGATTTCAAAGTATAAGACTTTTGATATCAAGTTTTGTCTGCCTTATATGTCAAAATTTGTCTGGGTTTTCTGTTTGTAATTAATTCCCTTTAAAAATTAAAAAAACTAAATACTGTACCTCTGAGAAGAAAATGCGACATTTTAAATATCTACTTAAAAGTAATCATTTAACCTTTAATTTAATTTAAAGAATTAGCAAACTCGAGAATAATCTTGAAAAAAGATTAATATTTTAACATATAATTTTGTAATCAATAAAATAGGTATGTTTAACTTCTTATGATCCACAGTAGTCTAACATTATAATTCAGATTTATTCTTACTATAAGTTAAAATACAAAATAATAGACAACCTTTATTAGCTGTTGAAAAGAACCCTAATCATATGATTATTATATTAGTCCAAACAAATTCAAATAGTTAACTTGATAACTTCGTGATCTTTCAACCCTGAAAGTGGCAGACTGCCTATTGAGTAGTCTCAGACAGCACAATTTTTATCGAATATTTCACAAACTAAACACTATCAAATCTCAATAAAACAAACAACATTAGAAAGGAAATATTTCAAATTTTAATGTTTGCTTTACAAATATGTTCCACAACATATATTTACTTATCTAATCATCGTTGTACATCAGTTGATGAAAGCACAAGTGTTGCTCAAATTCGTCACTTATTAAGGCACGTAACTGTTGAACAGGCTTGTTTTGAGGAGAAGATGGATTCGTCTATATTTGAACTTCTATTACTGCCTTCCAAACATTCGACACTCTTATAGTTTCTTAGATTTTTTTGTAAACCTTTTAAATTTTATAATTTTTAACCAATGAGAATGCTCACTGTGTAATCTAAATATCTATTGCAAATCGATATACTGTACTTCATTTTTATCTCGATTTGAAGTGGACGTTCTATATTTTCCAGGTTTTATATAATATAAACCTTGTTTGGTGTTCATAGGCTATACGTTTTTTCCCGTAAAATATGTACATTTCTGTGGCGGCCTAAGCCTTACATTTCGACACTGCTCTACAACGTCTCATGTAAGTTTGTGTTTAATTGTTTTAATTTAGTGAAATAAAGTGAAATAAGTTTATAAAATTGTGTTATTTTCGAGTTTTCGTTATAAAGAAATAAGTGTAGAATGTATTTATTGTGTTTGTGAGTAAAAATAGTTTTACAAAAATTATATGAGTTCTGTTTAGTGTTGCATTTTAGTAGCGGTCTTGTAGTAAGTACGTAGGCCTACAACCAATATTTTCTGAAACAATTTTTTGAAATTGATATTCATTTGTACACGCTTCTGTATAGAACTAAATATTTTTCTGTATTTTGAAAAATTACAATAATGTTTTACTATTTCTTATGTAGGTCTAAATGTTTGACGTCAACAAAAATTTTAGTTGCATATATGAGTTTTGTTGACTTTTTTCTACAAAAAAACCCTACTGAACACTTTTCGATTAGTATATAATGACTATATTTGGCGAATTTTTGAAAAAAAACCTTGCTAAACGCCCCAAAACGGTCTGCCATTCTGGAAGTTTGAACTGACAGTTGTAGGGAACACAAAACCATCCAGTCAGTATACAACGAGTTATAATTTCACTATTTCACCCATCCATTATTCCACTCTGCACTGTTCACGTTGACACACGTTATCCGCCTTTACCATTCCTGCCTGCGATACCTTCAATGTCAATCTTCATCTGGTTAATAAATAACGAGCCTAAATGCAAACGCCGCTCATTGCAGCCGTCAATGAATCGTTACCTGCAGATAAACTGCGAGAAAACTATGTTTATATTTCATAAGTAGGCCTACCTGTAATTTAGTACACAGAATGACTATTTTAAGTGTACCACCAAATGTATATCAGAAGCGACCAGATTTACAGGAAACTTTAAATGGGGAAATTCGCCTACTTTTAAGTGGCCATTAAAAATATAAATTTAAAATTTCCAAAATATGAGGCCATTTTCCAATATGGTGGCCAACTTTCGAATTTCTTATAGAAACCCCTATTTTATGACTGATTTGAGTTTCACATGCAAGTTTAAGAGGTTTTTATTCCTGGTGTTTTTGTTTTTATAAACGTAACCGTTTAGCTGCTAGGAGCGCTGAAAATTTCAGAAACTCTTATTTCAACAATTTATTAAAGATTCTTATTTTCCATTTGCAAACAATAAAATTAAACTCAATG
>JAGFPH010010586.1:26584-38679 GCA_018207615.1 Philaenus spumarius | reverse complement strand
AAAATACTGTGACTAAACAGTTTAGGTAAGTCCTCTAGTTTTTTTTAATTCTAATTATATAAAGTGATAATACGAGGAAATATTATAATTAGTCATGTAGACAAATTCAAACCTCCACTTTTTTGATATTTCTTAATGATGCAACCTTTACTATCTAGTGTCCTTGATTTATACACACCTTATTCAGTACAATAACCTATTGTTCAATTTGGCAACGTTGATAAATTTCCATTTTAAATAGCCTACACAATTTATAGTGTACTTTCTATTGTTCGATGTATTTGTTTTGGTAAAATACATTTTGATACATTATTTTCAAATTTTTTGCTTTGTGGATACTTTTGGGGTTAATATTGTTTACTTTATTTTATTCTTACATGTTTGGTGTATGTGAAGTGATTTATTTTGTTGTAATTACGTCAAATATCGCGGAAAAGTCGAAACTTAACCTATACAATTTCAAGTTTTATTTCTTTCATAAATCCTACAAATATTATTTCCCGGGAAAATGTTTGTTGTTTCTACAATCAGTTTTAGAAATCGATTTACAAGTTAAAGTAAATTTTTACCGTTTTTTGTGTCCAGCTTTATCAGTAGGCCTACAACCTTAATAAAAAAATAGACCTCTGTTCTTCACTGTACATCCTAGTTTGTCACTCTAAAATAATGTTAAATAAAAGTGATAACACATTTTTCTGAGTGAATAGGACGTGTAAAGATTAGTAAAGTTGTTTTATTTATAAATATATAGCCTACAGGAAGCCACAAAAAACCTTATCATGCTATAATAAAAGATCGGATAAAAAACTTCCTTCTCAAGCAGGAGTTACACTTATTAATAAACTCCCACAAAAAATTAAAATTATCCAAGACCAGAAAGCCTTTAAGTCATCTTCGACAACTCTTGGTGGCAAACTCCTTTAACTCGGTGGAGGAGTTCCTCAGCCACAAGTGGTAGGTGGGTCGAGTGTGGGGGGAATATCTGGTTGATTCTGTTTATATTTGGGATTTCCTATCCAGGGATTGCATTATTATCCTACATGTTAGTAAATTGTAAATTGTAGAGAATCTTGATTTTAAATTAATTTTTAATTATTTGTAGTAACTGCTTTTATTTTATGTTAAAATAATTTTGCGCAGTATAATTTTAAGAATGTGTAATTAATCTGATGAAATATGTAAATAATAGCCTACTGTATAAATTAATTGTGTTGATTGTTAGTTTTTAAATTGTTTTTGTGTGGTACTGTTTAATTATCTTATATGTGGACATGTCTATACAATGTAAACTAGCCAACAGACAAATAAAATTGAATTGAATGGATTCTATACATTAAAATAAATGAAAATATTCAGAAACATTTTTCGAATTCGGGTTAGTTTATTTGAGTTTTTTGTTAGTTTTTTTAAACAAAAGAATCAAACGTTAAAATAACAACAATAGTAACTGTGCCCATCTGTAATAGGCCCAATGTATTTTCATCAGTGATTTTTATTTATTGTATAGAGTTAAATAAGTACAGAGTTTAAACCAAGATATTATGATTCGCTAAATTATTAAAACTTTTAAAATAGGTTCTACAATCAATAATACGATATGATAGTCTACAAATTATCTACTTGAAATAAAACAATTAAAGGTTGAAATTTAAACTAGCACTAAGCAGGATCCAAATTCTAACGGATGTCCTTAATCCATTATTACTAATTTAAAAGAGCAAAAAATAATAAAAATAAAGAGTCCAAAGATGAAAATAAACCTCTAGCTTAGGCCTACATGACAATCCCATATAATATGTGCCGGGATTATCGGGAAAAGTACTTTCATTTTTTTATTTGCGAAAAATGCCGGGGTTAACTTAGGGGCATGAGTAGTTTCCGAGGGAGGCCCTCGGCACCCTCTTTTAGCTGGAAGGTATCCCTTAGATTCCCCTAGGGTGTGTCCCGTTTTTTTCAGTTCATGATTTAGTCGCCCTAATCTAGGTTTACTACTGGCTCAATCGTTACCTGCATTTCATGCTTTTTCTGGTTGCGATTTTAATCCAAGCTTTCATAGAAAAGGGGGAAAAGAATATATTTAAACTTTTAGAGTGTTCAAAAAAGTTTCAAAAAGCATTTGCAGATTGATCACAGAAGTTCTATAAGTGAATGTAATAAAAAAAGAATTTCAATAATTGAGGAATATATTTGCCAATTGTATAAATGACGATGGGTTTAAAAAATCCAATAAATTTGTCTACTAAGCCAATAATAATAGTATATTTCACAACTAGTGGGAAAAGTGTGATTTTTCCTGGTGCGAGTCGTAGACGAGTAACTAAAGAGAACCAGCATCTGAAAAGAACATTTTCCCACGAGTTTTGAACACTATTTTTCACGATACTACAGCAAAATATTATTTGATACATAGCAAAAAATATAATCACTACAAATTGAAAAGTTTATTTACTCTTATTTACTAGAAACAAAAAAAAAATATGTTTTTATAACATCAAAATGTTACTTCATTGAATAACAAATAGGATTAGACCTATATTTCAAGAACTTAAATAAGTCTTGACTTATTTCAGTAACTTTCTTCTTAAAAGCCTCTTTCATTTGTACATAAACTAAACACGAAGTAAAGCAAACACAACAACACAATGTTTTAAACAGATGGGCATTAATTAAAAGACAAACACAATTTTTTGTAATTTCTACGAGATTTCTAGATAGATGGGCATTATTTCAATATTGTATTGTTGTAATCAGCTGATTTATTCTCACTAGTGAGAATATGATTTATCCTCAATGATGCGGATATGACGAACTTTACCTGGCAATATACGCAATAGAAAATCAACTAATATTCCAGTAGTGTCGTGAAAAATTATTTTTCGTTATAGTTATTTCTTTTTAAATCCTTAAATGCCTCCTAGCACGCAAACGCTCCAGCCTAACTAACGGACTTAAAACCAACGGGTAACCGGGAGTTTTGATGCCTGCTACAAAACTCCCGTAATTTCGTTAGAATGTCCTTTTACGCATCTTCTAGCCCACCTATCTCTTCGTCTATTAATGCCAATCATACAATTTAGCCTACATTAGCTCTATAACTTATATACAAAAACAACCACCTCCTGGGGTTATAATAAGTTTGTTTGGCATAACCAGATCTGTTTGACTATCCAAGAAAAAAATAAGTTTTGTCTATTTGTGTTTTACGATAGGCCTACATTGTTCGCTATACATATTTCTGATGATGAAATAAACACCCCGAAAACAACAAACAAGGGAAAAGAGGTCTCCGACATATAAGTAAAAGATATTGTACTTAACTAGCCTATGCTATACTATATTATTTAACATTGTTTTTCCTTAAGAAGATTTTGTGTGTTTGCTGTATACCTTTCTCCCTACCCCACTACCTTAGCACTTAGCCTATTCAAAGTAACGTTGAAAACGGAATACCTAATATTCTCATATTTGTATCAATTAGTTTTCTAAACACAGCAAATTTCTTTTTTGATACTGATTTTGACAGATTTTCTCACGTTTTCATTTACTGTGGCAGACGTAACTCAAGTTGTATTTGAGATAGCCTCATAATTTTATTTTAATTTTGAAGAGGACATTTCATTGTACAACCTGTAATATGAATATACATTAGTTCCTATAATAAAGAATTTAAGAAATGATTAAAAAAAGATTTTACTAAAATGTTTTATAAAAAAATTAAATAACATATTTTTTACAGAAATATTTTATATAATTTAAAATTAAAAAAAATATGAGGCTATCTCAAATACAACTTGAGTTATGTCTGCCACAGTAAAGCCTATTTAAATCCGTAAAAATCCAGTGGGGAGGGGGGTGGCAAAACTTATGGAAAAGTCACTATAACCAACACTCATATTATAAAACATAAAATAATTAGGTTTGCTTTAAAAATAAAGAAAATTTTTTTAAAGGTGGAGTGCCCCCTTAAAATTGCTCCATTTTTTGAACGGTTGAAGATATACCGTAAAATATCAAATATTCTTGAAGGAATTTTAACGCTCTATAACTTCCTTCATATTCGTAGGACGCAAGCCGATGCAAAAAACGTGAGGAAAAAATTGTTTTTAAATAAGCTAATTTTGAGAGCGGATATCTCAGAAACTATGCGAGTTAGTGAAAAAATGAATAGATCCAATCTTGTAGCACATAATTTTGAGCTTTAATTTTATATAGAATGGTCTAATCGCTAAGATTCATAGTTTTTTAGATATAAGTGATTAATCAAAAAAAAGGACCTTCTACAGGCTCCCCTCCTAGTTTTAGTATGTTTACCTCCTAACTAATCCAAACAATGTTACAAAGTCAAAAATTGCGTTCCTTCCCTCTATAACTTTTCAATTTGATATTATTGTAAATTTTTTGACATTGCACAAGATGTTGTTATAGTTCCGCATAAGTCCTGAATGAGGAAACACAAATTCTATAGTTTTAATATAAATACAGTGAGATTTTTAGAATAGGTACCAGCCTGTGTTCCTTATTAATGGAGGTTACACGTGGTACAGGAGTTTTACTTTTAAGGGTCTGCTCCAGTAAACAAAAAATCAACCGGAAACGCTTCTCACTGTATCCCTATCTAAACAGTGCAATTTCTTGCAGCTGATGAACGCTTTGACAGTGCCTCATTTCAAACCATTTTATAAGTCTATCTTTTGTAATTGAGAGTTGAAAAAAAAACTGAATATTCTTTATAAAATTTTAGATCCGGTTTGCAAATTATTTTTTAATTATTAAATTTTTATTGTGTTAGGAAAAAAATTCAAACTTTGTACTTACAAAATGTCAATTTC
Source organism: Philaenus spumarius (assembly GCA_018207615.1). NCBI lineage: Eukaryota > Metazoa > Arthropoda > Insecta > Hemiptera > Aphrophoridae > Philaenus > Philaenus spumarius. The sequence continues at coordinate 33,850 of JAGFPH010010586.1, read as the reverse complement.
ATAACAAATCAAAAGCATTAAAAAAAATTTAAATTGCAAAACGGATGCGTATTGTGACTGTGCTTAAAATGAGACTTTGCAAGCAATTTTATGATAAAAAATAAACGAATTAAATGGTTTGAAATTTAACATTACTCTTATGGGATAACAATCCAAGATGGCCGCCACTACAGCAGACCTTTAAGGAGTACCACAGAGGTCTATATCTTAGTTCTGATATTGTTTGTTAATTATATTAATGACTTGCATTACCACATTAATGGTAAAAATGGAAGTAACTGACATAGGTATGCAAATAGAAAGTGAATTTCATACTGAGATTAATATTATTATTATATTAAGAGGAAAAGTAATTTAATAAAAGGCTTGCATACCAGTTAATCTTTAAAGAGAAGGAATGTAATTTATACATTAGTTTTAATTAAAAAAAAGGAGTTCTGGTAGGAAAATATGGAGGTTTTTAAGTGACTATACCAAATTTAAAATGGGAGAATCTCATAGAATATATACAAAAGTAATATTTATTTTAAGGATGTTATTTCTCAGTAACCTTGGAGATACCCGGTAATAAAAATATTTTATTTTTCAAAATGTGTTCGATTAGGTGGTTTTCAAAATTATAATCAGAATTTCCAATTCAATAAATTATTTTATTATTTAAATAAGTTTAATTTTCTCTAGGTTACAAAAATAGTATAATTATGTATATTACAAATTGGAATAGTTAACAAGATAAATCAAATTTATTAACGCAAATAGTAAATTGTATTATCAATTTAGTCTACAAAAGTCAATAGTTACAAACATTTTAACTGATCCTTGTACAATATAAATATAAATTCAAACAGAGTACATTTAAAGCACATTTGTAAGAACATTTGTAACACATGCAAATTAAGTTTATTCATTGGTAATAAGATACCTCACTTATATTGTTTGATAAAAGTAATAAGATTAATGTTACTATGTAATTATTTAAAGTCCAAATATAAAATAGTAAACATGCCTTATATATATATACTATTATTTGAACAAAGCAAAACCCTAATGTCACAACAAAATTCAAAGTAAAATAATTCTACAGTATTAAACATATCTTATTTGTGTTGGTTAAAACAATTAAAACATTACCGGTCTTGGTTCGATTCAAATCAAAGTCAAGGCATTCAATAAAAAATACCTTATTTGTAATGTTTAGAAAAAGAAAAACATTAATGTCAAAATAAATTCCAATCATTCAATAGTAAATGCATCTTACTACTCATGTTTTAAAAAGAAAAACATTATTGTCAAAATATATTCCAATCTTTCAATAGTAAATATAGGTCTATTTATCTTACTTCTAATGTTTGAAAAACTAAAAATATAATGAATTGAAAGTATTTGAAATGTTTAGAAATAGTTAAACATTAATGACAAAATGTAATTCAAATTTCAACCATTCAATAGTAAATATATCTTAATTCTAATATTTGAAAAAGTAAAAACATAAATTTTTAAATGTTATTCAAAGCATAAACAGAAATAATAAAAATATCTTACTTGTAATGTGTTAAAAAGTAAAAACATGAATGTTATTCAACCACTTCAATGTCATTCAATGTTATTCAAAGTCCAAACATACAATAACACAAATATCTTACTTTAAATGTTTGAAAGAGTAAAAGCACTAAGGTTAAAATGCATTCAAAGTCTAAACCTTCAATTGTAAAAAGCTTCTTTTTTTAAGTATAATCTTAAGAATCTTATTTTGTATAAAACCATAAACCTATGTGAGGCCTACATTTAATAGAGCCTTATCAATAATAAATTAAAAAGGTATCTTTTGCTAGAATACACAATGCTTAATGGCCTTAACATAGTCAGGCAAAAAGTATTTTGGACTGATGATAGTTGAACATAACAAACAGAAAGACTACCAAATTTGTATAAATTATTACGTTTCTAAAATAAATTAATTGAATAAGTAATAATAATTATTAATTTTGTAGAAAATACATTCCACTAAGAATACAATAAAGCTAATTATTAGACTCGTGCATAGAATTAAAAATGCACCTTGCAGGTCGTTTATTGTAAAAGGTAAAGTTGAAGTATCAGTATTGGTTTCACTTTTAGGTATCATATCGTTGATTATTTTTTGAAATATTCCTGACTCTACTATTCTTCTAAGACATTTGTTAAGAGAGTGGTACAAAATAGAACCTTTACTTGTAACCATTCCTACAGGAAATGTCAAGAGAGAAATAGACAGTTTTTTCATTTTGACTTCATATTTATTAGAACGAATAATCCCTATAGTGCTTCTAACAACTATGCTCGCGTTTCCGTTACTTTTTATAAGTTGAGCAAATTTAAATATGTCTTCTCCAATTACGCCATCCCATAATATACTATTCTCGAATAGCTGATTTAAAATCTCTGATTCTAATTGTTTTACATTATTGAAATAGAAATTATCTTTAATAATTGTTTTAAAACCTGAATCTTTAAGCTCTTCTAAAGAGTTAATTCCTTTTTCCAATAAAGGATGCGTCATAAATGTGAATAGTTTTTGCTGATATGCTGTTGACAAGAGAAGGCTGTTTACTGCCCACAAAGTATAAACTATTTTCAGGTAACTAACCTTTGTAGGTTTAGGTTCGGGTACATTCAAAAACATTCCGAACAATATTACTGCGTTTGAAACCACCGACGAATATTTTTGATTGCTGATCTTCTTGAGAAGCAAAGCCTTCATTATATAAATTATAAAGTTAATAATGATAAACGTTATTACTAAATAAATCCAAATGTAAACGTCAAATATGTGTAAAAATACTTTATACGTAGGCAAAATATTTGGAACTGGTACATACCATGAGACAGACTCCATATAATATGCCACAGTCTGATCTGCGTATAAAGAGTGTTTATTTTCCACAAAATGAAACCAACATGTAATATCAATTTTAAAATTCTCGATATCAGGAAGCATGCCTCTAGCACTGCCATTTGGTAAAAGCTCCATTGGTGCATCAATACGTAATCCATCTGTTTTAAATACAATATTTACCTTGAAATATTCTGCAAATATTTGTAACATTTTTACTTCTATCCCTGATGAGTAGTTATATGTAGATCCATTTTTACTTTTTACAATATCTGGAATAGCAAAAAAAGGAGATGGCTTTGTAGCGACATCAACTGAACAGCCATGAAAATTTGTTGGAATCTCAAAAGTAAAAAAGTCAGCCCGAATATCTGCCTCATCACTTAAATTCAGCGTTTGTAAGTCTTCAATATTTGAAAGCTGCCCACAAATATGCTTAGAAGAATATGGAGACGCTTTTATTAATATATTTTTTCCAAGAGCTTTAATATTTATATAATATAACACTACTTTAAAAATATTTCGCTTCCACAAGTAATTCAGAGCTTTTATTGCAGAAAGAGCTTCAATCTTTCCAAATTCATTATTTAACTGAAAGACAGTAATCATATATGAAGCTCTTGGATTCCAGAAATGCCTCCGGTTACGTAAGAAGTTTACTTGCGAATCAAGTTCATCCAAAACGTTGTCTGCATTAACAAATAATAAAATTGATGAAACTGTAAGTTGCACAATTTTGTTTATATCAATCTTTGTACGTTCGCTAAAATCATACTCTTCTAGTAAATACCGTTTTGATACGTTAAATGTTGAAATAAACAGTTGTTGTTTAGTATGGAGGATTTTAGTAAAATAATCTAAGGAACATCTAAGTTCTGCAAAGTTAAGTCGTGTTTTACAGTTGGTTGGCAACAACACTTGCAGTACTGTATTTGTATTAAAGTAAACATCAGTTACTTGTACAATAGAGTCACTTATTAAGTTTATGTTGTTATTTGCAATAATACTATCTTGCAGTCTGCTGGTTATTGCAGTTTCAGTACGAGTACATTCATTAAGAGTTAAAACCATAAGAGATGCAATACACACGAATACTGGCATATCGTTCATTCGAGATTGTACATGAATCTTCTTCCTTTAAACACAAAACAGACAAATAAGTCAGAGAAATAAATCTACGGGGGAGGTAAGAGAAATTAGTGGGTAAGGGTTTACTGTAAACTTAAGTTTAAGAAGATTCAATAAGAAAAGTAAATTTTGTGTCTAAGTATGACGTGTTCAATACACGTAACATTATTATACCATTATTACTATTAAGAATCTATGTCCTGATCTTTCATATGAAAGTGTAAAATAAATCCTTGCTTAATGTTCCTATTTTTAATGGAATACATTATTAAAATGTCGCTTTGTCTAAATGTCTAGAAAAAATTGTGAATTTTCAGGTTTGTAACTGTTTACAGGAAAATAATCTCCTAAGAAGTTTTCAGTCTGGTTTTCAAAAGGGCCATAGGACGAGTTCAGCTCTCCTCTGTGTTACAGAGGATATTCGCCAAGCTATAAATCAGCGGAAAGCTACGTTACTAATTTTATTTTATTTTTCAAAATTGCTTGACTGTAAATAACATCCATTATTATTGGCTAAACTGATGGAGATGGGATTTTCAGCCAAATCTGTTAAATGGTTTGAGTCCTATTTGTCTGGAAGATGTCAGTTGTTAAGTCTGGTGAGAGATCGTCTTCCTAAGTAATTATTTGTACGGGGTACCCCAGGGTTCTGTCTTTGGTCCTTTATTATTTAGCATTTATATAAATGATGTTTATAACATACTGAACTATTCTAAGTGTCATTTATATTCTGACGATTTAAACGGGTAGGCCTATTATCACTTTTATATCTCAGAGATGGATGAGACTATAGATAAAATAAATGTTGATATTAATGCTATCGATGATTGGGCTGTAAAGCATGGTTTAACTTTGAATCACAGTAAAACTAAATCTATATGTATCTGTTCTAAAAAACTCGCGAATAAAATTGATCCAAGTATTAAAACTTGTAATAAAAGGCAATGACTTGCCTTATTGTTCTAAACAATAATAGAGTCTCAGTAGTAATCTTGGTCTCACTATAAACAATACTCTAAACTGGACAGACCTTGTTATTGACTCGTTATTTTGTTCTAGAGTAAATGATTGTTCTAGAGTAAAAAATCTTGGTCTCACTATAAACAATACTCTAAGCTGGACCATGTTATTGACATGTGCAGTAAAGTGTTTGCTGGCATGCACACTCTGAAGAAGTAAACGATTACTTGCATTTAATGTTAGATTGCAGCTGGTCAAAACATAAATTCTTTCATATTTTAAGTATTGTGATACTTTTATCAGTGACATGACTGTGGAATTAGCTAACAAACTTCAGCGTGCTCAAAATTATTGTTTACGGTTCATTTTTGACTTAAAACTTGACGATTATGTGATAAAATATTATAAACAAATTTAAATTCTAAAACAGTTTTTTTTTTAAATTATCACATTTTGTTATTGCCCCCTCTATTCTGCTTACTGGATTGCATCACTATCTGGCAGAAAGGTTTTCTTTAGCTTAAATGTAAATGCTACCGACACACTGTGAGGAACTTCGTTATTACTTTTACCCAGGTAGAGAACTCAGATATTTAATAAATTATTCACTGTGACAGCATGTAGGCTATGAGATTCATTGCCGGAGAGTTTGAATGCATCAATGGTCATGTTCAGTTCAAGGTTGTCGGTTCTGCGACAGTTTTGGGTAGTTTCGGGCACTCGGGCGGGTCTTGAATGTGTGTGCGTGTGTTTGAGACTGTAAGTGTGTTTATTTATATGTTTATATAAATTATCGTGTAGCTTAATTTACTTTTAGATTTGTTTTACTTAGGAGATAAATGTGTCCCTTTTTAGTTCAGTTTTTGTACATTATGTTTTAGAACTAATTATTATTTGTAGTTTATGTTTGTATATTCATTTTTGTTTGTAATGTGAATTTTTATATATATTTATGTTTCTTGAAATTCGAGGTTAAGTGGATGAGAGAACTCAATGATCCTAACTTCAACTCTATAATAAAGGTTATTATTATTAATAATTTATTGTTTTGTTTTTCAACTAGACCTAATATCTCTTATATAAAATGCAATGTCCTGACTGATGATCAACGCAGAGCCGATTCTATTAAAGCTAGAGACTTGAAATTTGGAAGGTACATCCGTCCAATAATGTAGATGCGTACTAAGAAAGTATTTTGCAAAATTTTGAATTTAAAGGGTAGAAAATGCGAAAATTCATCCCTCCCATAAGCAGCCATATAACAGATGAAACAGCTGATTCGTATTTATTAATGTGTTATTCTGGTTACTATGGTGATTATTCCAAACTCTTTCAAAAAAAGTGTGTTGATTTTATAATAATAGGCCTAACCTAAAATTGTGTTAAACCTTTGGTCCAAATAAGCTGTTTTATTTATAATGTGTAACAATAACATAATGTTAAATTGTAATATTAGATGTTTTAATTATTATATTTCATAGGTTTTAAAGGCCTAACCTAAAATTGTATTAAACCTTTGATTCAAATCAGTTGTTTTATTAATCATGTGTAATAATCATTAGGCCTATGTTGAATTACACGGGATACGAATTACAGGATGTTGAATTACACGGGATACGAATTACAGGCTTTCAAAGTTTCAAATTAAGCAATAGCGAAGCATTGCCGGGTCCACTAGTGTTACATATAAACCTCTGAAATATTAATAAAATTTATTATACTTCCATTAATCTGTAAATTATTAAACGGAACTGGTCTATATTAGATAAAGACATGGCTTTATTATAAACTATTGCATTTAAATTTAGTATTTTAAATCTCTAAACATTTATACAAATATTTTAGTTAATATTGTATATTTTAAATATTTTATTAAGTAATAAAATTACTCCCGAAATTTTAGAAAAATTAATTATACCATAGTTTTTTAAAATAAATAAAATAAGTTTAATATAAAAAAGAATAATAATTCGATTGATTTAATAATTAAGTGATTAAAGGTTTAGGTATTCAAAGTGTATATATATTTGATTACTTAAAATTTTTATGAACAACATAAATACATTAATTTAGCACAAATTACTTTCAGTATCGTACTTTCATTAATAAAATTTATAGATTGAAAATGTCAAACGGTGAAATAAAAACAATTTTCTAAAAATGACAAAGATTTAAAAAAAAAACGAAAGTATTTATTTAAGAGTAGTATAAAAATGATTATGATTTATTTATAACTTAAACTATTAATTCAATAAGTAAATAAAAGAGGTTTTAGAACAATGAAATCATAGCTCTTTAATTATACA
>JAGFPH010010586.1:0-13016 GCA_018207615.1 Philaenus spumarius | reverse complement strand
AAAAATTATACGCCCTTAATTAAAACAAAATTATGTATAAAATTGATACGCCCTTAATTATGAATTTATTACAATTTATGAAAAACCCTATCTTAAGAACAAACAAAATAATGAAATCCCTCCCCTTTTTAAATTAACTAAATAAGATAACATAAGTACATGTTTAACATCAGAAAATATGGTAAAACGAAGTTACTGATGTACACAAATTTAAGAAATAAACACAAAATGTCTTAAAGTACTTAGTTATTTAATTTTAGTTATATATATATTTGTTTAAATAGTTGGCCAACGTTTAGCTTATAGATACGCGCTTTTTTTGTATAATAAAAAAAGATAATTTCTGGAGTAATAAACAAAATAAAATAAAGAGAATTTTGATTTATTATATCTTTTAATATTTGTGTCGACACTAAAGAAAAATGAATTTTGAAGGTTAGATCCTTGAGGTCTGAAAAACGAAAATTAGGTACCTTGCACCTCCCTATAAATAAAATGTATATAACTTATGGTTAACCTAATTTAAATTAACACATTTTGAACAATATGAGCCTATTATACATATATGAATGCTGTTCATAAGTTTTTTTGTTGAAATATAGTGTGACCAGTCAAATAACTTAAACTACACTTATCGCATTTTGAAGACCAGTGTTTGTTGAGAACAGCTGATGCGAAGCGGGTGCTTTTTCAGTATAGCTCAAAAGATGAAATCATTTGAAACTTGTACGCAACTTGGACCAGATATTACTGTAGATAAAACACAATATAAGAATTAGTTAAGCAAACAAACTTAAAAGACAACATTGTGCGGGTTTGATATTGAACTGCACCAAAACTACAAGTGTAATTGGTTTTCATGTTATAATAGGTTTTATCCTGCGCAATTTGCATGTGGCATACACCAAGACATTAGATTTAATTCAATTAAATGCTTTACCTTGCCCTCATAAAATTGGTAAAGTTTGATTTAACCATTGTGTAACAAAATTCCTTTCTTTTTTTTAAAATAAAATTACCACTTTGCCCTCTGTATATAAAATTCAATTAATTTGGCCTTATTTAGACAGTGAATTTATATAATTACACTTTGAAATGTTCACATTTAAAAATTAAAATGCTACAGTTGGAATTTTACCTTGTATTGATAAATATTACTTGAATCAGTTCATTTTTATGCTGTTAAGAAAATTATATGTTCTTAGGCCTTTTCAAAATATAAAACAAGGCTATTCAAAAATGGTTCACTTTTTAGGTTATTGAGGAAAATTATATGTCCTTAGGCTCTTTCAAAATATAAAATAAGGCTATTCAAAAACAGTTTAGTTTTAGGCTAAAACTAATTAATTATAGAAAACATGTTATAATTTACTTCAACAAGAAGTATCGTTTACAGGACATTTCAGACATCTAGCTTCGAAATAAAATTAAGCTATGTACAGTATTACCTGATGTTGTTGATTTTCAATACATATTTGAAGTCATTTTAATATTTAGTATAACTTATAAAACACTTGAACTAATTTAGTTTCAATGAGAAGGCCATTTACGTGTGCTTCATGTTCGGTGGAGCGACGCCAAGTGGGTTTTCAAAATGGCTAAACGGTCTTGTTCTTTATTTCTACATTTTTTCAAGAAGAAGGACTCGTGGCGCTGTTGCACAAGGTTTGGCATTTGTGCCTGTTTTCCTTTTACAAATACTTGTTATGAATAAATTTTACTTAACTTTATTTCTTTTATAATTGAATGACAATTAAACTTAACGATTTTAACTAATTTCTAAAATATTGAAAATTCGTTATTTTCTTATTCCACTTTTCTTTTAGGTCTATTCTTTATTAAACCAAAAACACCTTTCTTTCTGGCTTTTGAGAAAATTTTAAATTTTCCCTTAACTTTAGACTTGAATTACGTAAGCATTATTTAATATTACGATTTGGGAATTGCATGGCTGACACACCCGTGTTTAGCGTAATGTGTTTCCTTTAGAAAAACCCAAATACATAATATTCCTGGATCCTGGTATTCCAGAAGAAATCATTAATTAGAGGCTAAGTTCTTTTTGCATTTCTGGACAAGTCAGGGTTCAACAGTCGCTTCCGTAGATAACGCCTTGCTCGTCCCAAATTGTTGAAAGTTGCACTACATACGATCAAGATTCCATGCTGGCCTAGAAATATCGCTTTTTACAAAATTCGTTTAAAAATTGAAATTTCCGGAATTACACGGGTCCTGCCCGTTGTAATGGATTAAAAATAAGTAAAATTCACAAAACGTAACTACAGTAACTGTTCAAAGTAGCGGTCCTTATTCAAAAAACTTTTATATCCAGGCGCCTTCTCTTTGACTGCTGCACTATTTGAAATATACCATATTTCTGATGAATCATATCAATCACCATCGAAATCCTTGCACGCAGCTCTTCCTGTGTGTCAGTGGGGGTGGTGTATACCAGAATCTTCAAATGGCCTCATAAGTAAAAATACAGTGGATTGAGGTCGGGATTGGATTCCTTCCAAAACCAAACTCTTTGAATGTTAAAAAACTCACCTTGGTTCGTTCGAAATTCAACCATTTTTCTAGGTCCGAAAACCGAAACAATTCACGACTTCATCATTAAGCTAACTCAATCGTTAGCTACTTGAGCAGAATGGTCGAAACACTCACACCTGTCCGAACAGATCCCGCTCCTCCACAAGAACGCAGGAACAAACCACTGTGTCTTGTTCACGACCCACCATGAAATGACTTAAATTCTAGGTCATTTCATAAACAAATAAAAACCAAACCCAAGGTCATCCCATAACCAATCACAGCACTCTTAAAACAGTCACTACACTGACTTACAATAAAGCCACTTACATCAGACAATACTGCAAACGTTTAAAAACGGAAGCAGTAAACAACTGCTTAACTCTGCTTAACTGCTTAACCATGTGAGGTCGGGAGACCGTGATTTGGCCATGATCCTGGACTTCCTCGATCAATCAATTTGTACATTTCATTTAGGTTGTCACGTAACAGTTACTGTCAAGCATAAACCATGTACGGTTACGTGGGTCAAGTGGTGCATCTTCTAGTAAATTTGGAAGATCAACTATCAAGAAATGTAAATATATTTCACCATTAAAAATTTGAGGTAAAAAAACACACAAACAATTAATAAAATTGGTCATCCACAATACCTGCAGATAGACGTACAAATAACAATTTTAGGTCATTCCTTCAAAGGAACGTTTTTATTATAAATTTTTACGTGTGCAATTGTATTATACTGAATTCGTTTAAAAAAATTGGAATGAAATGAATTTAACCATCTATGTTTAACATTTAACATTTTTTATTAGCTATGAGTTGGCCAACCAATTAATAATTTAACTATAACTAAATCCAATAGTTTATTTATTATAGTATAATATTGTATATTTTCAAAAACAGTGTAGATTGTTTTAAATTAGTTAATTTTAAAAGATAATAGGTAGGGTTTTTTAATTTTTGAATACTTTACTTTTGTTTAAGGGCATAGGCATACACATTTTCTTAAGGGCGTGTATTCGTTTTAAAAATAAAGAATAGATAGTTACACAGTTCCATTTGTAATATTTTCCTCTTCAAAGTATTCTCTTATAATTTGAGAAATAGCTAATTTAGGTATCTTAAGACCTGTAGGTACTCGTCAGCCAGGTACACTTGCCATTCATCATATTTATTGGCGTTTCCCCAATTGAAATGAATGCAACTCACTCTCGCATTACTTAACTCTTTGACTCCCATCGCTGCTTTGAAGTAACCTGACCTTAAGGCTAGCGCACACAGCAGCAGATGGACGGACAAAAAATCGCTCGCCTGCTTATCAAATGTGCCAACGCACACACAAATCCATCCGTCTGCATACGTTTAGTATAGCTCATGCGCTAACTCACACTCAGTATCTTAACAGTCTCTCTAGGGGCTCCAGGTTTGTTTACCAGCGAGAAGCTGTCTGCTTTGTGTAAAACACGTAGTTGTGTTCCTTGTAACTTGTTTTACGGTTTATATTTTTTAAATTCATTTTTAGGTGTGCAATAGAGCGACAAAATCCAATTTTACGAACGCAAATTCATTCTCATTTCTGAAATAAGACTGAAAGTATTACAATGTGAACACGTGAACTGAAAGTCTGTCCCAGCTTAAGAGCCCTCGAGGTCAAATGATGTTATTGACCATTGCATAATGTTTGGATCATCGCGAGCATTCTTAAACAGTTTTAATTTTGTATATATATATTTTCCATAGTTAGCTGCGTACGTGGTTTCATATATATATATATATATTCTGCGTACGCCCATGTTATTTAGTGTTTTGATTTATTTTATTTTTGATTAGACAGACTACCTAATAAATTATTTTTGGTTTATACTTCCAACTTTATTTAATACCCATTGTTTAATGTCAGTTTTAGGTATGAGTACGACGTACAACATCATTTGACGCCAACTCACAGTATACTGAGAGAAAACATCTGCATGCACCCGCCGGCGGTTGTGTGCGCTGAAAAAACTTCCTTCCCCGACATGCATACGTCCGTCTGCTACTGTGTGCGCTAGCCTTTATTCCATGCTCTGTGTTTGTTTCGGCTTCTAGTTGCAATATTATTGTAGTTTTACACCCTTTTACTTCATAAAATCATATCTAGATAGCAGCACTGCCAAGCTATAATATAGAAGCAGGCAAAACAGTATATTTTTGCAATATAATAGACAATCACCTTTATGTTTTCAATATAGTAAACAATCTCCTACATTTGTCAGTATAATAGACACTCACATGTTTTTCAACATGGTAGGCTATCACCTATATTTTTACTTTCTCACTATACTATAGTAAAGAGAAAATATAGTACCGGTACCGCAAAAAAAATCGATGTTAAGGCTTTTCGATGTTAATGGAAATATCCGTTTTGGGACCCCCTGAGTCCAAAAAAGTTGTTTTTTTACAAAATGTCTGTCTGTATGTCTGTATGTATACAAATCTAGAGCGAAAACTATTCTATCGATTTCAAACAAATTTGCACCAGACATGTCAAGTAGGCCTGTATAGATGCATGAAAAACGGTTTTGAAAAAGTTTGAAAAATAATCCCCTTTTTGGCCAAAAACCCCAAAAAATCAGTTATTATTTTTTTATAAAAAACGGCTCTAACGATTTTGATTAAATTTGGTTTGTAACCTTTAACGTACCCAAACATATGCAAAAAACAGCATATTTCTAAAAATTCTCGTTTAGCTAATAATAATAACTGATTTTTGGGGGTTTTTTGGCCATAAAGTGGGTTGTTTTTCAAAAATTTTCAAAACCTTTTTTCATGCATCTATACAGGCCTAATTGATGTGTTTGGTGCAAATTTGTTCGAAATCGATCGAATATTTTTCACTTTAGGTAATAATAATAATATTTATTATTTACTCTCTACTTTAATTTACTATGCCATCTCCTACTTTAGTACAATTATGAAGTCACCGCTGGGCTTATATACGGGGGTTGGCGTGCGAAGCCTGCAATGAACTGTGTATTGATAATATTCCCAATATGCGGGTTGGCGTGCAATGCACTGTGCGTCGGCCACTTCTCATAGTGTTCAGTGTCAAGCTCACATGGGCGACTTATCAGTGAGTGAACGAGTTAATAATTTAAATATGTTTGTGAGAAAGTATGTGCCACTTTCTGGTAACGTTTATTGTAGACAATAACCTATATTTTTCAGTATAGTATACAATGAAGTATATGTTTTGAAATATAACAGACAATCACCTATAATGGATGGTAAACAATCAACTATATTTTGCATTATAGTAAACAATTAACTATCTATATTTTTAAATATAATATAAAATCACTTTTATTTTTTCAATAAAGTAGACAAATGTGTATATTTTTTTAGTATAGTATAGGCCTACAATGGCAATATTTATTCATTATAGTATTGAATAGCAATATTCATTGTATTTTTCACAATATAGTAGACAATTACTTATTTTTTCAATATGGTAGGCAATCGCATATATTTTTTTAGTAGTCTAAACACCCATACTTTTTAAGAATGGTAAATAATCACCTATATTTTTTCAATATATTAAACAATTACCTACATTTTTTTAATATATTAATAGAACATCACTTGTATGTTTTCATTATAGTAGACAATGGAACATTTTTTTTTTTTGTACAAAAGACAATCGTCTAGTATATTTTTCAATAATTTGTCACTGTATTATTTTTTAGTTATTGCCTTATGGACTGGGTATATATCTTATAATTAATTATAAAAAATAATTTGTCGTTTTTATATCTTTAAAATCGTCATAATGGCGTAAATGTCTTTAATGAACTCTTGCATCGAGTGAACTACCAAATTTTCTCCTGACCTCCAGTGGTAAAACATATCCATGTTAAAAACCTAATTACTGTTAAAGTTTGCTAATAGTAACAAATAGCTTTACCAAAACGTTTCTAATCTATATATACAGAGTGTATAAAAAGTATTGTTCCAAATTGCACCAGGCCACTCTATAGGTGAAAATAAGAAAAAAAAGTTTCAATAAACATAGGTGTTAATTAAATACTTAGTTTTCGAATTATCTGGAATTTTGTTTAATTAATTACGTAAAAAAAACAAGTTAGTTGAATCCCAGAGATCATATTGTGTTGGTTGCTTTTCATAGCGAGTTTGTAAATTTATTCAATTTATTTATTCAATTCAAACTTTAAATTACTTTTTGAAAAGAAATGTCTTTAAAGTTGTGTTGATATTTATCTAAAGTGGACGCCTAAGAAAATAATTTAATAAAAACAACGGCTTAATATTTGAAGAATCTTTGTGGACAGCTTTCAAATATTGAAACTGCAACTAAATATAAATATGAATAACATAACTGGATTCTTAACGTTTAGTGTTTCAACAAATTCCATAAATGTTTAGTAAATGATGCTGCACGACCAACTGCTTCCTATGCTGTGCCAGATTATATTGGAAACTAAAAATGGTCCTACATAGTGCAGTACGGTAACTATTATGGGAGCAAATGTAAAACAGAACTACATCATGTATAATAAAGAGCAAGTTGCATATTTGGAGTATTAGATTTATAATCAAGGAAAAGGTTTTTTATGGCAATTTATCTCTCGCTTTAAAACTCTAATAGCCATTATTTAAATTTCGACTGAGGCTAATTAGTTACACATCAGAAATGCATCGTTTAAAAAATACTATTTAAAAACAACAAACTTTATCTATTCCTACATAAACAATGCTAATGGGATTTTTAACTCGTTAAACTTGTTCATTTCTAAGGATTATTTAGATATAATTTTATAAAACTGTATGCTTATTTGTTTTTTTTTTTTAATGTTGTATTCATTATTATATTTTAAAATAAAAAATATTATTATCTTTTGACTGCTTTTTATTTTATATTGATATGATTTATAAGTTATTAATATTATATGAAGAAATTAATAATCGAATATGTTTATAAGTTATATGAAGATGTATAAATGTTTCAAAAGCTAAACGAATGGGTATCTCTTCTTTAAATCTGTGTAAATGAATATATTGATGATAAAATGTGTTTATATTCATTTTATAATTTCAAAGCGAATCTTATAAGCCTACATTAGATCTATAACTCATCTTTAAAAAAATAATTTTACAAGAAATTATATTATTGATCGAAGTTTTTTTACGCTAGGTTTTGTTTGCTTTACTAACAAACAGATGATGGGTGAAATCAGCTGTTATGTTATATTATTACTCACGTACTTAAAATCGCTTTTATAGGAGTTGATTTTATTATAACCAACTTATATTATTGAACCACTGACGTGAGTTCAGCAAATTTCCAAAATTAAGTTTATAGGCCTATGTTTTAGGGTTTCAACCCACAATTTGGGAATTACTTCTATTCACGACGGTGCTGAATAGCTGCAAAATATTTCGCACGTCGTTCCGCATATTGGGAGTATCTTCAATATACAATGCATTGCGTGCTTCGCAAGCCATTCCAAATGTTGGAAGTATCTTTAATACATAAAGCGTTCAGTAAGTCAGTGTGAGTTTGGCGAACATTGCAAGTATTGTGTTTAAAATGTAACTTTAAAACACTTTTCAATAAACCATAACATACTATTGGCTAAATATGCTTGCACACATAAATCATATGTAAATGCCAAAATGACATAATCTAAAACATGAATGCCATATTTAGTTCTTGCTTGGTATATTAAGTATGTATAAAAGATTGAAATAATTGTTAAACAGGCTGAATAAAGGTACCTAGGTTCTCTAACATTTAAACATTTTTCTGTTATTCGTCAATGTGTACAGCTAATTTAAATCAAGTTATTACATAATTAGATCAATATTAAAATCGTTTTGATAATAAAGGCTTGTAGTATATTGTTAGGCAAAGTAATATAATACCTGTAAATCTTTGAGTGTAAAAGAAAAATGTGGCATGACGTCATCATTTTAACCTGCCAGAATACTTGTTTTACCTTGTCAAATTACCATTTTGTAAATTAAATTGTTCAAAGTAATTTTAAAATTAAATTAGAACCGAAAATTGTGCATTACTTAAAAATATAATCCAATTGTTTTTGCCCCTTGGAATATTTGTATAATTTATATTTACATGAATGCATAAAGACGCAAATTATGCATGCCAATGAACTATTTTCTGAATTGTATTAATTTAATTAAACAGTTTCGACTGGTTTAAGTCATTCACTTCAAGTACTATACTTTACGTATGATTCAAATATAGACAATGTCAGGTACTCCAAGTAATGTTCAAGTAAAATCAAAATAAGGTGCTATAAAGTTGTGCCGTTATTCAAGTTCCGCGCCACCAAGATATTACGATTGTCAAATATTCTGTATTACCGACCAACAATACAAGCGCTCAGTAGTTCCTTTTATCCCGCAAGGTAGCACCACTCAACAGACTCTAACATCTGATCGCTGTCATGCGCCTTAGCCGGCTTTAGACACGGATAGCTTGGTTGAAAGTCGCCATTGATTCTTTGTCGATCTGAGAAGAGACGCCATGCGTTTAGCTTGTAATGCCGTTCAAAAACCTTAACCTGTTCGGTAATTAAATTGTAAATGTTATAGTCGTGTGTTATTGAACGACAGTGCGCTATTAAATAACATGCTTTATATTTAAAGAATATTCAACAAAACACCAGGTATGTCCATAGCAATATAACCAAATCAAAATGTCTTAGCGTGTTCATTTTTGCTTATGAAACATTAGCCTTGTAAGTTATTGCCTAGTTATATTCAAGATTATCAATAATATTTCAAAATTATTAAGTATATTTTTAATATTTATCTAACTCAATTTTTGATTCTTTGAGTACAATTAGTGTACAACCTAGTGCCTAAATAACAACCTAGTAACTCTTGCCTAAATTCAAACCTATGTCTAGGCTAAAGCAAATTGTGTAATCATATTGTTGTAACTTTAAAGTCATAAAGTAAAGTAAAGTAAAGTTGTGTAACTTATTATCTTATGGTCATTCCGTTTTGAGGAAAGTCTGAAACAAATAAACTTCACAAACATGTGTTTGCATTTTACATGTGGTAACAGTTAAAGTTTAACATGACAAATAGTAACAGGTTAACTAATGTTAAATCTTGAATTACCAATTAACAATTATTCTCAACCTTGCTTGTTAAACACTTATCAAAATAATATAAAGGCAAACTCTTTAAGCCTAAAGTCTGTTCACAATGTTTTTGGTTTTGAAACCTACCATAAATGCTAAAACCATGTTCTTTTGTTTTACATGCAGGTGTATAACTGGTGCAAGATGGAGAAGTAAATATGTTCTTCTGCTATTAAAAAAAAAACAAAAAAACATTACCTTCAGACCACCAATGCAACTCTTTTCTATTTAATTTCGCCGACAGTGCCTAGTGTTTCAAAGTAGTTACACTCAAATTACTATCTTTCAGTTCAAAACATAGCTATGAACTATACAATAAAGTTGTACTTAAATCTGCAGTGAAAATTTCTCATAAATTATTTTTTGAACAGGTTGTGTAAAGATTGTTGTTTTTCTTAAGAGTTAATATATAATAAATGTCTTTTATAATTTAATTTAATTTGGAGGTGCGCTATAGCAAATTTTTGGAACTACAATCCTCCAGGGATTTTCAGTCAAAATTCTAAAAGTTTTTTTATTTATTATAAGAGAGACGTCTCACCAAATTGTTAAATTCCATTATTTTTATTATTTAATTTCTTTAGTATTAAGGTTGGGCAACACAATAAATGTTACCTATTAATAAATCCATGGTACAATGTATTTAATCTTGTAATTTGGCTTTTGGTCAATAAATCAAAATCTAATCTAACTTCTTCTTTATTGAGTTGACCTCAATATATCTGAATAATATTTGTAAGTGATCGGCTAAGACATTTCTTCAGTTTGGCAAGTATAAATTGTTTAAGGTAAGTCCTTTGAACATGTCCAGTCTATGCGGTCCAGTGTAGCTTCCATATATTTAATTGTCTTTATCCAAGACTGGTACAAAGTTAACTATCATAATCAAACCTTGGATACTAATATCTACAAAAACACTTTCTAACGAAAGAGTGTTTTATGGAATTATTTAAATTTTAACTACATTTCCTTTTTTTAAATTTAACCTAAGTTTAGGACCTGCTTTGTATATATTTGAAATATTTTAAGGAATTACGCTTTGACGAAACATTTTGGTTTATAGTCCCCAAAAGACTTTCTATAGAAATTGCATTATTTTTGTGACCTCACACTTAAGTATTTTATACATACAGAGTGTTCGAAGAAAACGTTTTAAAAATTCAGAACATATGATTAAGAAGATGAATAAAAAGTACTAAAATTCTATTATGCGATTTTTAATTTTAAATAAAAAATACAATTACTTTGGATGCCAAGATTAATAAAGCAACAACTACAACTTCATTCACGTGTTTGCTCTCTTAAAATCAACTGTAAGTTTTACCTTACGAACCTTCTCTTATAAACTTAAAATCTTAGCAGTGGTGGTAGCTCAGTAATGTTAATAAAATTATCATTCCTTGACGTCTTGGCTAATATTAATTGAAGCAAACCTTAGCCTTGCGATATAAACAATACATGTTATCTGTTTAAAGTTTGTTCATTAACGTATAAGTAAGTATATTTTACTATGAAATATTAAAAGAAACATTATACAGTTTTAGAAATAGATTATAGTGATATATTATTCTAAATGTATGAAAAAGACAAACAATGTTTAGCATATCTATCTTCATTTTTGACAATATTAAAATGCTAATGCACGCCATAAAATTATTTACTACATGGAAATGCATTTTCTATTGCACAACTGTTCCTGCACTTAGTGGTTTGTTATGAAAGTCATAAAGCACTGTTTATTAGATTAAATGTACTTTCCAAAAGAATTTATAAAACATAATATATTATAGTAGTTACAAGTGACAGTAAGTAGTGTGCTACAACACCGGAAATCTATTAGTTACTTGACTTTAGTTCAAGCAATACCTGTACCTTTACGAAGCTTTAGGTCTGACAAAGCTGTTAGTAACTGAATAAATGTGGAGGAGTAAGTATCAAGTTGTTATTAAAGAGTTACTAGAGTTAAGTACTTTATTAACATGATTTAATTACGGACATGATTATCAGTTGATAATAAATAATGGCTAATGATTTAGGGAAACAAATTCCTGTCGATCCAGCCTACAGGCAGAAGTAAAATTAAAAGTGACTATTTAATACCATTTACATTGAGGTTCTCTTAAACTTAGCATTTAATCAATTTAAAACAATAATTCCTGGCGCTAAGGGTTGCAGTTATCAAACAAAACGTTGCTGGCAAAAAGCATGTGGTTTTATTAAGAAGATGTGCTACCATTTATATTGAAGATCCCTTAAGCAAAACATTAAACAATTTAAAACAATCATTCCTGGCACTAAGGGTTACCGCTACCAAACAAAACGTTGTACGTGTTATTATTTAGAAGATGTACAACCATGTACACTGAAGTTCCTTTAAGCTAAGCAACCATTATACAATAATTCCTGGTCCTAAAGGTTGCAGTTACCAAACAAATCGTTGCTGGCAAAATGCATGTGGTTTTCTTTAGAAGATGTATTACCATTTAAGCAAGCATTATACAATAATTCCATGTCCTAAGGGTTGCTGTTAGCAAACAAATCGTTGATGGCAAAATGTATGTGGTATTATTTAGAAGATGTACTACCATTCTTATTGAAGTTCCTTTAAGCTAAGCAAGCATTATACAATAATTCCTGGTAATAAGGGTTGCAGTTATCAAACAAAACATTGCAGGCAAAATTTATATGGTATTATTTAGCATAATATGTACCATACTACCACTTAAAAAGAAGGTGTCTGAAGCTAAATATTAAACAATTTTTAACATAAATATACATAAAAATTCACATTACAAACAAAAATTAATAAACAAACAAAAACTACAAATAATAATTACTTCTAAAACATAATGTAGGCCTACATAATCATTCCTCTTGCTAAGGGTTGCAGTTACCAAACAAAATGTTGCACACAAAATGTATGTGGTATTATTTAGAAGATTTACAATATAACGGAATGGATTTGATATGTGAATTGTATAGGAGTTTTTATTTTTCAAGAGATAGTTATCACGTCTTATGACAAGAATGTAAGTTATCAAAAAAGTTTCTGAAGTAAGATTTTGGTGATATTTAAAAGATTTACAACCATTTCGAAATGGTCCAGTATTGTCTTTACAAAGAAAGCAATATTATTTTAGTACTGTATTTTATTTTTGTCAAGCTTTTCTCTAAGGATTATACGAATAAAAAAAAATTAGTTCATACAAAACTTTAGATAATAGTTACAATTTTTACAATCATACTAAACGATTTCTTACTGTGTATAATTAAAGAGCTATGATTTCATTGTTCTAAAACCTCTTTTAT
>JAGFPH010010585.1:13004-39239 GCA_018207615.1 Philaenus spumarius | reverse complement strand
TGCCATGAAGGTAAATACGCTAATCGACTTTTTAAACTATACAATACATTTTTACAGAAATGAATGTAATATTTGCATCCACAGATCATTTCTGATTCCAAAAATAAGTGTAAGTATACAAAATATTGTTGTAAAATAGAGTCCATTACAGTTAACTTCAAAGCAGCTGATATTCAAATGCGATAACAGTTTCAAGAATACAGAGAAAAAAAACTGGCACATACTGGCACATACTGGAACATACTGGCACATACTGGCACATATTGGCACATACTGGCACATACTGGCACATACTGGCACATACTGGCACATATTGGCACATACTGGTACATACTGGCACATACTTATACTGGCACATACTGGCACATACTGGCACATACTGGCATATACTGGAACATACTGGCACATACTGGCACACACTGGCACACACTGGCACATACTGACACATACTGGCACATACTGGCATATACTTTCTCACAAACATGTTTAAATTATTAAACAGATTCACTGTGACTTCATAATTGTAGGAGGGGTAGGAGAGATGATATTAAAGTAGGAGATTAACTAATAAATATTATTATTATTATCTAGAGAGAAAACTATTCGATCGATTTCGAACAAATTTGCAGCAAACGCGTCAATTAAGCCTGTATAGATTCACGACAAAATGTTTTGAAAAATTGGAAAAACAACCTCTTTTTTGGCCAAAAACCCCCAAAAATCAGTATTATTATTATTATTAGCTAAACGAGAATTTTTAGAAAGATGCGGTTTCTCCCATATGGTAGGGTATATTAAAACAAGCAAAATTTTATCAAAATTGTTATAGACGTTTTTTATAATAATAATAATAATAATAATATTTATTTCTTCACCAAAAAAATACAAAATAATAATAATATTGAATGCAATAATAATACAATAAAAATACAAGACAGGTAAATTAACACATACTACACTTAACTTGATAAAAGAACAAAACAATTATTTTCTTTACATACAGATTAAATTTATGTGAAGAATAGGTAATCCTTAGGCACAAGTGCCTGAGTAGGATTTACCATCATAATTCTTTAATCTTATTACTATAGGAAAAATAAAGAAAGAGATCAGCCATAGTGCCATAATCATTCAAAATATATACAAATGCAAAGGATGCCTTGATAATAAAACTAACCTAAAACAAAAATTGGATAAAGTACAGAATTTTACACTTACAAACACACAAACTTATATACACCACCCAATCTACACTCACACATACATAACACATATATTTCAGAACAACATCAACTGGTTCCCACTGCCTCACCTCAAAACTAATTCAATATAAAAAAATAATAACTGATTTTTTGGGGATTTTTTGGCCAAAAGGGGGATTGTTTTCCAAACTTTTTCAAAACCTTTTTTCGTGCATCTATACAGACCTAATTGGTGCAAATTGGTTCGAAATCGATAGAATAGTTTTCACTCTAGCTTTGCATACATACAGACAGACATACTGACAGACGTCTTGTAAAAACCACTTTTTTTAACTCAGGGGGTCCCAAAAGTTATATTTCCACAAAAATCTCAACATCGATTTTTTTTTGCCATCACTATACTGTTTCTACACTATAGTATAGTGCGTAAGTAAAAATAGGAGGAGAGTTTTAAAACTTATTTGACACTGCAATAAAATTTACTAATCTTATGAATTTTAAGAGTCTTATGAATACAATCGAATAAACCAGTGTTCAACTTAGTATCGATACCTTCAATATACTAACAGATAAACGAAGGAGTTGCAATTATTTGAAGCTGTAGTGAAACAATTAAGTTGCAGATTTAAATGTATTAAACACATGTGTAACAACTAGTTACAAATCTGCTGTATACGAAAATAACTCTTAGTGTGCTCTACAGGATCGGATTGTACACTTCAATGTATACATGAGAAATTTTTGTTAACAATTTTTAATTCGGCTTAGTTTAGTCGGAATAGTATTGTTTTCTTTTTACGAAAACTCACCAGAAATAGATACGATATTATTAAGTTGAAATTTAGTATAAGCATTTTGTGTCCTACGATTTACAAGTGCACCAAATACCAAGAATTTATTTTAATAATTTTCAAAATGGCGGCTGTTACACATTTTTAAATTGGAGTTAGCTCGAAACCCGTTAACGGAACAAAAAATGTACATGAGACAAAATATTTTTCTTTTTAACGACGACAAAGTTACATTTGTATCCTTTCTGTAGGTCAAAATATAACCGAAGTATTGGCAAAAAAATTAAAACATAATTTCTTGGCGATTGTCTACAACATTTAAAAACTAGCCTAAAATCAACATTTCAGATTTAATCTTATTTATTAAAACTACAAGATATCAACAAATGTTGGTTTTAGGTTAGGTCTCGATTTTTTTCTTGATAACTAGGTTATCCATTGGCCTTCAGAAACGATAAGAAAAACATTTCATTTGTCGTTAAAAAAATATATATATTTTGCCTCTTGTACATTTTTTTAAAGTTAACGGTTTGCAAGGTATTTCACGTTAAAAATGTGTAACTTCCGCCATTTTGAAAAATATAAACATAAAATCTTGGTGGTTCTTACACTTTTAAATCGTAACTTACAAAATGCTTATGTCAAATTTGAACTCAATATACTAGTAGTTCTGTGAACAGTAAACCTCGCTCGTTGAAATAACAAATGTGGTTCTGAGCTTAGGTTAAAAATAGTGTGCCAGTAAGGAAGTAAGCACAAAGTTTAGCCAGTGAAACATTATTTACAATTCCCGCAATTCCGGGATTTCTAGTTCTCGTTTTTATTTCTTTTCTTGAGCTTTAACTGCTAAAGATTTTCTTTTAGAGGCATTGTGTTTTATTTAGGTTAATGATGCGTAAGATAGCTAAAAATTTCGCGTTATAGAGGGACAACATACAATTAAATATTTACATACTTAAATAACTCAAACTTAACAATGTATCATAAGTTAACTTAAGTTCCATATCATATTCCAATATTAGAAATAATGAAAACAAACGATGTTAAAACGTCGTGATAGTGATCTCAACCCATGTACCAACACTTCCCACGGTTTCCTACGGTCATTTTTTGTATGTCCTTTATCGCCGCGAGGTTTCATCTCATTTTGTAATTCAAGTAAAGCTAAGTCAAATGCTTTTATGAAATTTACAATGATAATTTACAGGTATACAGTTCAATTCTTTGATTTATCCTCTACACGTTCTTATAATAATATGTCATTTTTGGGCAAATGATATATTCCTAAATTACTATTCAAAACAGGCATAGTTTTGTTAGTAGTCTTGTAGTAGGAACATAAAACCTGGTGTTTTCAAAATAAGAAATTTGAAATTGATAAATATTTTTATACAATTCTATTTAGAACTAAATTACGAAACTTTTTTAAAGTTAAACATTTTCCTTTCGTTGAAACGTGATTGATTCTTGAGCTAATAACTTTCTTAATTTTACTTCAATAATTTTGTTTACTGTCATATATGAATTCTTTAAACCTTTATCTACAAAAAAGCTATGGAACACTTTTGAATTGGTTTAGAATAAACTTATAAATATGGTTTTTATAAACATGGTTAAAATACAAAAACTTTGACGATTTTTAACAAATTTGAAGTTTACGGCCATTTTGTGAGCTTACCGACGGAAAAAATCAAGAATACAATTTTATTTAAAATTTTATTTTATTTTAGCAAAATGTTATTAGTTTTTAAATTCGACTAACGGTTAAGCCAACAAACTGGCTTTGGAAAAAAGCTTACACTGAGAGAAACGATCCGGCAGCCATTTTTATTTTATTTAAGGGGTTAAAAATGAAAAATGGAAAAAAACCGTATGTATACATGGCTCGGTCTAGGAATAAGGAACATTCATGCAAAAAATTATCAAAATCATCAATGCGAGACAGACACACAGACACCCAGACGAAATGCCGAACGGTCCAGTTAAAACGGAGACCTCGCTTACGCTCGGTCAATTATCTATTTCTTGAGCTGCTGGGAGTGTTTGTACAAAACACCAAAATAGCGGATTGCGACTAAACTAGGCCGAATTCGAAAAAATGTTACAGAAAATTTTTAATTTATTTCAATGTGTACCGTACGATCATGTATAGAGGCTACTAAGGCTTTTTGTGACATCTTGTATATTGTTAAACAAAACTTAGGCAACACTTTAGGAGAGAGAAAAATAAATAGAAAAAGTTTTAAATGTACTAAGCCTAAGTTGCCTTTGCATAGCTCGTAAAACTGTAACCCCAAAATAAAGTGCTTTTAAGTGTATAACATTTTACTCCTTTATTGACACTAAAGCTACTTATCGCAAGGTAAAAATAAAGTCTTTCTTGTATCATATATGATAATAATACTGTATATACATTGCATATTACTCTCCTTTCTTCAATCTCCGCCACTACAGTTTAGGGGAAATATTATCTATTTATAATGCTTTGTGAGTTATTCTCCATCCAAAATCGGCATTGTTTAATTCATAATAAAGACACTTCATTATTATTCCTAATGTACAAAATTGGCGTTAAGCATTGGCTTTCAGGCGACTTTTCAAGCACTACTTACAATGATCTAGATATATAGTGGATCAGCTGATTTGCAGTTAACCTTTTTTTACGAATTGAGTCATATTTTTAGTTAGTTTTTTGTTATCGACTTATGTTTTAGCTTTTGAAACATTTATATAATGTGTCTGTTCATCAATTCGATACACTAAATTTTCTTCATTGATAATATGTACCACATACTTCATTTTACTTAAATAATTTTGTTAAAATTTGGTTTAAATACAAGTTAGTGAGACATTTTATAACATTTTGAAGTCTTTCAAATATAACAAAAAAATATTGGTACTCATTGTACATAACTTTTTATATTTTAGAAACGTATTGTTTACTGCGACCAACGAAGTGTTTTGAAATTAAGTCTAAAAGTGTTCAAAATTTACAGTTAGTTATTTTTTGTTTTTCATTTTGTATAGTTCAATATTATTAGGGTTTCTAATTGTTTAAAAAAACGTTTACACATCGTTTATTTTAACTCGATGAATATAAAAAGTCAGCCATGACCAAAATACTTAAAATCTGAGGAAAAACAGCTTCTGAAAGAAACTGTAAGAAAATGCGCCCAGTGTAAGCCTTTGGCTGGAAACATTAAAGTTTTGTAGAATTATTACGAGGAGAAAATGACTAGTAAACGAAAATAACAAAAATTAATATTAAATCACTAAGAATAATACAACCAAATTTAAGGTAATTTATTTATATCACGTGTCAACGAATAAACAATCTATATTTGTTTGTTTGTGTGTAGCCCCAATCTCTGGAACTACTGAACCGATTGAAAAAATACTAATAAAAAGCTACACTAACCCTGAGTAACATAGGCTAGAATTAATTTTGATTTAATGTTTGAAACAACCCCTAAAACAATAAATATTAATTAATTGTTATAATTTCCTTAAAGCTAGAGAGCTGAAATTTTGTACATTTATTTCTTACAAGATACATAGAAAAAGTATCATAGATTTACATTTTGTCGCTTGCTGCTAAGGGGTGAAAATGTAGTAACAACCAATAAAAAAAAATTGTTGATTCTTATACTCAACAGCTAGAGAACTGAAAATTTGTCACTTATTAATTTTAAATGTTTTATAGGAAATAAAATAAATAATAATACACGCAATTTAAATAGTTAAGTATAATGGGTGAACTGGAGGGGGCGGGGTAACAGCCCCTTTACAATAAAAATAATTTGTTATACATCCCATGATTGACACCTTTGTAGTCTGTTTGCGTTTGCTTCGCCGCGGGAGTTAGCAAGCGAAACGAGCTGGGGTGGAGATCTCTAGTTAATTAAAAGGTAAAAGATAAGTAACAATGAAAAACATCTAAATAAAATATTTATATTTCAAATGAGAAACTGTTTTTGTTGCAGATTTTAGCTATACCGGATTACATCTTCACTGGATCGCTCAAAGAAAACTAATGCGATCGTTTCCTTGGATGTATATATTTCTGTGCTGCTGTCTAACAATATTTAATGAAGTTAATATTAAGTCCACATTTTTTTTAATGTTTCCTGCAAAGAACAGATCCTTGATCCTTATTTCTTGAAACACTTCTTTCATTTCAAATACACTCCTTTTACCAAGTAATTCAATATTTGTTGTGTTCTGGAAACTGAAGCCGTTTGCAGTAACTAGAAAGTTAGTTTGGATAAAAAAAATTATAAATTTTAGAAGGCGGGGGAAGTAAAATATATATTTTAAGCGTATTTATTGTGCGGTATACTTTAATTATATTACTTTAGTCTGTTAATTTGTGTCATATTCAAGTACACCAGAAGTGGATTAGTACATCCTCCAAATACTATAACTGATGTAAGTGTTTTAATGCACATGTTCTAATAAATAATTTTATTTAAATCAGTTAATGATTATACGTGTTAAAACTATGACATATAAACACATAGGCATATAGTATACGTTTCTTTAAAAACCATTTCAATGCGGAATTTTCTTTTTAGAGTACCTTTCGTGAATTATTATTTAATTAAACATTTTATTACTAAACACTATTCGATATTACGTTACCAAAAAAGTTGTGACGTAGTGTTCTGCCACGAAAGGTTTAATGCCGCCACACACGAGCGATCCAACAGGCCGAAAGGCCCCGCACTGAGTCAAAATTCACCGTATGTGAAAGAGCCCGGATGGATTGGCTTGGATCGGTGTGCTCGTTTTGATTTTCGTCCGGTCCAAAATCGAACACTCCGAGCCAGCGAGCCATGGCTCGGCCTTACCGTGTGTGCGAAGTCCCTGAGCCAAGTTTGTAGTTCTTGCTCTGACTGTATAGCCAAATCCATTTTAGTTAAAAAAAAGACGTCCAATGACTACCATGTCGAGTACACGTGATTTTGTTCTTGAAGTCATTGAAAATATCGAGAACTCCCATGTTTATCGTAGGTGTATCATGATGATTACCATGACAAAATTAAAAGAAATCGTTCACTGGACGATATACTAGACATAATTAAAACAAAAGAACCCAATGCCAACAGGGAAACTGTTCAAAAGAAGCTATCCTCCATTCGAGCATCTTGCAACAAAGAACTGAGAAAGATGTGTAATTTCAAAATTAATTTAACCTTTAACTGGCAAAAGATTAAAAATAGATAGCCTGGGATGAAATGGTTGTAGGGAATTTCAGTTCTTCGTGGGTACATCCACTCGCCAAATACCGAAGAGTAGCAGCCAATCTCTCGTGAGGAGTGATGGTTCGTCTCATATTTGTGTCCCTTCTCTTAATAATTGGGGTGAGCATTTTTAGCAACGTAGTTAACTCCATTCTTAAATAATTTTCCAATCGACAGTTGAGAGAGAGAGAGAGAGAGAAATAGTTGAAATACAGTACTTGAAATAGAAGTAGATCACAAATAATTAGGCCTACACTCGATGGTTACTTGGAGGAAACTGAAAAGAAACCTAGCTCGGTGTAAGGAGACTCGCTCCAAACGGCCTCAGGCCAAATGGATCGCTCAAGTGGGGCAGCCTTTAGGCTTAGATTTACAAACCTACTGCCCTAATGCAACTTATCTGAAATTAAAAGTAATTTCATCCAAATTTGCCGTACATAAATATGTCATTCTTTGCCATCTGGTTATTTTTTTTCAATAAATGGATGGCTCGATAGAAAATCATATCAAAACGTAGTTATACCCGGTATCCATGCATAGCTAATATCAGATGTTCTGGAATTATAAAGTACTAACAGGGTTTTACGTCTGGATCGGTAACTTTATGGTCTCAGAATTGGGTTAGTAGGCTTTATGTGTAACAGCTGTTGTGCTTGGTACCTTCATCGTATGTGCCCTGACAAATAAAAATATGGTAGACGAAATACGTTTTCATCTACAGATAGTTTAAATAATTTGACCACGCAGCTGGACCGCTGACGTGAGTTGAGCGAATTTACAAAATTAAGTTTATATGTTTTAGGCTTCAACAACCCGTCTGTTGAATAACCTACTGCGTATCAGACTGCGTATACGAAATATATTAGTAGAATTATTTGTACGCATCTCATCCTTCAGCCACAGCTCATGTGTTTCTTCTTTTGGCCTCGGATTATGTACTGCTTCGCTTCGCTCGCAACAGACAAAGCAGCCTACGTGGATTTCAACCGGATACTTTTATGGTTTTTTACGATGTGATCGATTTCGGGGGAATCAGAAGGCCATAAGATCGTGTCAAAAACTAAATTTATCTTCTATATTTATTTGTTTAGATAAAACCCAAAAAGTTTCATTTTAGTTCAAAAAGTTACTTCTCAAGAAATGTTTACTTCCTGTAAAAAAACTGCTTCAGGTTGTTGGATGTTTTTGGCTAACGAACTCGTCCAAGAGACTTAGAATCCCTACTTCTGTACCAATTTTGGACCAAATCGGTCGTGAAATGTGGGCGTTAGAAAGCGTGCATATATAATACGTTTTAATGACACTGAAAACGTGTTCTGCGGACCATGGTCTGTGCTCATTTACTACTCCCGACCTTAGGTCTCACCATAAACGTCACTATAATAGCTCATTTTTCGTATGGAAATTCGCTAATAATGGCCCAGATATTACACGTGTAAATATGTTTTCAATAAAAATGCTATAAAAAAAGTAGGTCTACTTGAATAGAGTGATATAAACGTTGACTTATAGAAAAAATTTTAAGTTTAGACTCAATTGTCAACTTCAATGCGTTACCAAAACTCTCTGTTTAGAGGTAAAGTTAAAATAAATTGATGGATGAAAAATAATAAACAAAAGATAAAATAATATACAATGAAAATCCCACTCGGCTCAATATAAATGGACAGAGTCATGGGCTTAATCCCGAGCTCAATTTTCATATTCTCCAATGTCCTTAATCAAATCTCTGTTTCTAACCCCTGCTACAGGAAGGGCTTTAAAAGTTGACAATCGACCTGCATAAATAAATACTACGATGCTTACTCGCTGCCATTTTGTTATTTATGAAGAATCTGACACTTTTTATGATCAACTGAGTAATGGTGATAAAACAAAAAATGTATCACGATATATTTATGGCGTTACAATATCACTGTTATTGATGCATATTGCTAATTGTCTACCAAACCTAACAATTTCTTTATCATTTAAATTTGTTGGACAATATCAAAGGAGAAATACAAATTCAATTATTTTAATTATTATTTTCTCACTATACTATATTTATAGAGAAAGTATAGTGATCGCAAAAAAATCTATGTTGAGATTTTTGTGGAAATATCCGTTTTGGTACCCCCTGAGTCCAAAAAATTGTTTTTTACAAAATGCCTGTCTGTATGTCTTGAATGTCTGTATGTATCCAAAGTTAGAGAGAAAACTATTCGATCGATTTCAAACAAATTTACACTAGACATGTCAAGTAGGCCTGTATAGATGCACGAAAAACGGTTTTGAAAAATTTCGAAAAACAACCCCCTTTTTGGCCAAAAAACCCCCAAAAAACAGTTCTTATTTTTTTATAAAAAAAACGGCTCTAACGATTTTGATCAAATTTAGCTTATTCGTAGTCCTTAATGTACCCTACCCGTATCTTTCTAAAAATTCTCGTTTAGCTAATAATAATAACTGATTTTGGGGGGCTCTTTGGCCAAAAAGGGGGTAGTTTTTCAAAATTTTTCAAAACCTTTTTTCGTGAATAATAGACGTGTTTTGTGCAAATTTAATCGAAATCTATCCAATAGTGTTCTCTCTAGCTTATAATAATAATATCACTTCACTACTAGCTGCTTTAATATCACTTCACCTACAATTATGAAGTCACTGTGAATCTGTTTAGTAATTTAAATATATTTGGGAGAAAGTATGTGCCAGTTCCTGGTACCGTTTATTTTTAGTTAAATTTATTACAATAGAAGTACTAACAACTGTTATAAAACACTTACTATTACATTGAAATACATAATTATAATTGTCACAATTGACTGAAAATCAGATTATGGTAAATATCTAGTTACCAGGATTTAAGCCCGCTTCACACGTTGTAATTTGATTGTACAACCAAATTGTACAATCAGATTTTAGGTTGTATTTCTGTTTACACGCTACAATCAATTGTTACAATTGTGGTTGAACCAAGTGATTGATACAATTTGGTTGTAGATTGTATTTCTGTTTACACGCTACAATTAGCTCAAACTATTCTTAAAAAGGTAAAAATCTATAATTATTCCTTGGTAAACCTCAGTTGTGACTTGTGATCACTATTCTATGGAGTAGGTGCTGTTGTGGTCGCTTTACGCAATTTGTTTGGTAAGACAAGCGAGAAAGGAACGACAGAAACCAAGGAGCAAGTGGTGTCGGCTCTTTTTTGGACCTGCCACAATAATCCTTATTAGTCACTTGCCAAAGACAAGGGAAATTTCGATAAAGTTCTACAAATCCTACTAAGAATTTCCGATAATCCGTCATGGTTCACCTCTTCAAACAACTGCAGTCCGATTGTGGGAAGGATCGACACTGTTTTGAGTGTTTTGGTTGGAAGCCCGTTTACACATCGCAACCTGTCCTAACAATCTCGTAACATTGTACAATCGATTGCATGATTGATAAAAATGTTCACCAATCTTGCAATCTTCCAATCTTTCAATTAATTGTTACAATCTCTCGTTTACACGTTGCAATTTGGTTGTACAATCTGGGTTGTACAACCAAATTGTACAATCAGATTGCAACGTGTGAAGCGGGCTTACGGTCACGTCGCCCTCGCTGGAGTTTTACAAAATACCTGGACGAAACAGTCCCATGCAATACTCTTCAATATAACTTATTTCATCTAGTTTTGAAGATAATCTTTTGTAATTTTCAGGAATTCGTTCATGACATCTAAGTTATATTTCGTACTTGAAAAAAATTGTAAGTTGTAAATTTTTGTTAAATATATTTGCTTGTAAACAAGACGAAAACATGATTTTCAGTCGCGTCACTTGTTTGCAGTAAAACATCGGGGCGAATTTTGGTACCTACTATACACTGGAGCTTTCTGCAAATTTAAACGTCGTACGCACAAGGCGGAAACTAAAAATAATTCGCCAACGCAGCTGAACCGCTGACGTGAGTTGAGCAAATTTTCAAAATTAAGTTTATAGGCCTATGTTTTAGGGTTTCAACCAACAATTTGGGAAATATGTCTATTCACGACGGTGCTGAACAGCTGCAAAATGGTTCGCACGGAATTCCGCATATTGGGAGTATCTTAAATACACAAAGCATTGCGTGCTTCAACACACAAAGCATTGCGTGCTTCGCACGCCAACCCCACTGCAGAATCCACCACATGGCTTTGAACCGGGTACTTCTATGGTATTTTACGTTTTGATTGATTTTGGGGTAACTAAGCGAGCTATAAGGTCGCGTAAAAAAACAAAATTTGCAGAATAACATCCTGCATTTATATTTGTAGAACAAACTCAAAAACAAATTTATTCTCGTAGGAAAAATCTCAAAAATAAATTTACTTCCGGTTAAAAAACGTGGTTACTTGGAATTTTTGGCTAACGAACTCGTCCGAGCAACGTAGACAACCAATATGTGTACCAAATTTGAACCAAATCTTACTTAAAATAAGGCCGCTAAAGTGCGAACACATATATACATATATATATAATTTTTAATGACAACCCGAAACGTGTTCTGGTGACCATGATCGGTGCTCATTTGCTACTCCCGACCTTTGGTCTTACCATAAGGGCCACTTCGATAGCTCATTTTTCCTATAGGAAATTCGCCGATAAAATTGGCATTAGTAAAAATAAAAGTGTATACAAGCAATATTTTAATCGCACCCGAGCGCTTTACCAATGTAATATCATAGGACAGCCTTCTCAAAATTGACTCCGCACACTGGATTCGATGCTTTTACTTGAGTGCTATTGCACAACAGTTAATGTCTTCTACTATTTAACGATATACGAAACAGAGTGTTTTTAATATAACATTATGCTTCAGGTTAGATTTCAGCGTAAACTGCACATTGACTGTACTTGTATTTACCAAGTTTAATCTACACTATAAATAAATTGTTCGTTTATAATGGTTTACTTATAAACACGTGTACTAATCAGGTGTTACTATTGTTTTACTGTAATTATTGTTGGTGATTATAATAGGCGGTGCATATTAATTAATAAAGCCTATCAATAAATATTTAAAAACGAATATTAGACAACCATGATACATTACCAAATCTGCCAGCCCTAAAAGCTTTTGCGTGTTACTTCGTTATTAACTTTGATGCTTCATTATTATTCAGGTATTTGTATTCCATTTTTAACATTTAAATAGAGTTGGTTCACAGGAAAATAAGTATATTCGAACTCAAACCAATGTATACTATAATGTAAAACTAATATAATTCGACCACGCAGCTGGACCGCTGACGTGAGTTGAGCAAATTTCTAAAATTAAGTTTATATGCTTATGTTTTAGGGTTTCAACCAACAATTTGGGAAATAGATCTACTCACGAAGGCGTTGAACAGCTGTCTGTGTGTACGCAATATATTAGTAGAATTTGTTTCCTCCTAGTGGCCTCGCGAGTTTGCCCCACTTGGCTTCGAACCGGGTGCTTTTATGGTATTTTACGTTTTGGTCGATTTTGGGGGAACCAAGCGAGCTATAAGGTCGCGTAAAAAATCAAAATGTGCAGAATAACATCCTACATTTATATTTTTAGAAAAAACTCTAAAAAAATTTAATTCGCGTAGTAAAATATCAAAAAATAGTTACTTCTGGTCAAAATGACACCCCAAAACGTGTTCTGGGGTCCACGATCGGTGCTCATTTGCTACTCCCGACCTTGGGTCTCAGCATAAGGGCCACTGCAATAGCTCATTTTTCCTATGGAAATTCGCTAATAACATTCCGTACATCGAGTTTAGAGTTATTTTACTATTTTGTTAAACTACATCTTACCATATTGTTTGAATATTTCAGTACATCTTGTGTTTATTAAGTAATTGTTTTTCCTAGCGAAAATTAATTGAAATGAAATTCGTATAAACTAGCTGACCCGTGCGAATATTTCGCGTGTTAAGAGTAGGCCTACTTACCTGATAGAATTGAGTTAGTTGTAGTTTGACTATTGTAGCTCGTGCATCACTGAAGATGGCGACTTTGTCGTTGAAACGCGTATGGGTTAATAAACGTATTAGTTGTAAGATTTTTTGTTCTAATTTTATTCTAGCAAGTATATCTTCTCACAAGTCAAGCTCAATATTTATTTACCTACTTACCTGATTTAATACATTGATTTAATTAAGTAAATTACGTTTATTTATTTACGTTGGTTTAATTTGACAACAGTTTATAACGCTTTACGTAGATTTAATTTGATTGATGTTCGTGATATATTACACTTGCATATATAATGTAAAACATATAAATAACAGCTGTCATGTTAGTTAAACAGATTGATAATATATGTCGCCTCTCATTAGGAACCATACGAAGTATAATATAAACGTTTTTTTAATCAATTTTTGTAATGAAAACATAAATTTTAAACTGTGTGTCTATTTTTCGGGGATATAGCGGGGATCAGAAACTTTAAAATAATGATTGAATAAATAATTTTTATGAAGAATTAAGGGAGTTATCGCTTAGCGTCAAAAAAACACATTTGAAAAATAATATGTAACGATATATGTGTAACATAAGAGATGTTATTAAATTTAATTAAATTTAATTTCAGCTATAAAAAACAATTACATTAGTAAACGCAAAATTTACTGAAATATTCAAACTACATGGTAAGATAGACCGTAATTTAACCAATTTTAAGGACTCATTTATCTGAACCCTTTATATGCGTACAACGAAAAACAATGTACAGGCATGAAACTGAGTAGACTTACTAGTAATTTTGTTTATTTTTACAAGTACACTTATTCAGTTTGTATTACCTTTTATGTGTACTTTAACTGTATACTCAAATTCAGAACCAGAATAAGTTTACGTCACAAAGCTTTTTACTTTTTACCTGTAAATGTTAATGTTTTCAATCACAAATGTTGGTTTTAATTTCCAGAAAATTTAAAATCTAAATAATTAAGCTTTATATAAATACTAGCTGACCCGTACGGCGTTGCCCGTGGCAGTTGGTATTTTCAGTCTTTTTAACGTAATTGTATTCCTTTTAAGTGTTCAGTCAGTGAGTGGTATTTGGCTTTTATATATATAAATCTTAAATAATAAAAGCACTATTGTCATAATAATGAAAGATCTGAAATTATGATTTTAATAACTTTGATCACCCCAAACCCCTCCTAAAATTTCGGAATTTTTCATACCCTTTCTTAGAGAGCACCTATGGCCCTATAGGAAGCTACATACCAATTTTCATTCCAATCCGTTCGGTAGTTTTGAAGAAATCGTGATTTAATAACTTTGATCCCCCCAAAAACCCCTAAAATTTCCAATTTTTTAAAACCCTTTCTTAGTGAGCACTTATGGCCCTAGAGGAAGCTACATACCAAATTTCATTTCAATCCGTTCGGTAGTTTTTGAGAAATCGTGATGGGTAAGTGGTATTTCGCTTGTAGATAAATATAACTATGACTAAAAAAATTAGAAAACAACCCACGTCATTTATATTTTATAAAAACAAAACGTTTATTATTAAGATTATAATGCAATGAAATAAAAGTGATACAAATAAACTAAAATCATTCAAATAAAATATAAATATAATAGTACAAAAAACCACATGTATAATAAAATCCGTCGGGCTTTTCCTCGTACATTAAATAGACATTTTACAACTGCACACAAAAGGCGAATCATTGTCAAGCTTATTGGAGAGGAAATATACAAATTTATTGGTGCGAATGTGTTGAGTCTTTACATAAAATTATTTTGAATTCTGGACTGTTTTGTGTTTTATATTAAGCTTAACAAGCACGTGTGTAGCAAAATTAAATTTAAGTACCTAGTAACTTGTTTTGATTTAATTCTGTTATTATATAGAGTATGGTTTTATTTGTTAATTGCACTGAATAAATGTACATACCAATTTCACATTTATTAAAGACTTTATATATTCACTGTTTAGATGTAGATATTTCTGTTCTCTTTAAAATTTTAAGAATTAAATTAAGATTGATTTACTAAACTTGAGAAAGTAACAGCTTAGTCTGTTATCTTACTGCAGGTGTATCTAAGTGCATTTTGTATTATATTTATACATTGCGTCGGTTTGTTATTATTGCATGCGCCATGCATTTTTATTGTTATAAGAAAACATTGATCTTGATCTGAAAGATGATACTTGAAACAATACAGGATCTCACAAATAACACGTTTATTAACTCAAACGCGTTTCAACGAGAAAGTAGGCGTTATAGTTTGATTATTGTAGCTTGTGCATCACTAAAGTTGGCGACTTTGTCAATGAAACGCGTTTGAGTTAACATAAGGACTAGTTGTGAGATTATGTGTTTCAATCTATCACATATCTGTTATTACATAATTCATTCTGAACCAACTGTAATGTTGGAACCTGGTACTGTCGATCAATCCTTATGAATTCTAACTTGTCCAAATCTTTCATATGACGCGTTTTGACTTTGTTATCCAGTCATAAAAATACTTTATACATGATTGTTTGCCTCCTGAACTGTAATTAGTAATAAGCTAGGTTACATACCTTACGTACCGTCAACAGTTCCGAACGACCGGCTGGCCAGCATGCTCGATGTGTGTCGTGTGTTTTTTTGTTTTTTATTTACTACTGTTGGGCATGTGTTGTTTCATTTAGTGTTAGGTGTGCTTTTTGTTATTTGTGTTTTGTGTTTCTTATGACTTGACAATGGAAGCATACAGTAAGCTTCCGAAACCGGTCGTCGCTAATTAAAGGACAGAACTTTTGACGGTAAGTAAGGTATGTAACATAGTTTATTATAAAAATACACTCGTTTCACGTAAAGTCCTTTAGAGCGTCTTACAATGTTTGGAAGGCGAGATTGTCTTTCAAGTGGGATAAATATTTACTGTTTTATAATAGTTTAGTTTGGTTGTATTTACTATCCATTACACTTTAAATTAGTAATCTGGAATTTATCTAAAAAACTTTAATTGCTTTTCTATTAATTGTTTTTGCAAACACTATAAAATAAGAACCAATAATCATTCAAAGGTAATGTTCAGCAGCTTATTTTATAACATTTGAGTTTGAAAATTAATTATATTTGTTTGCTTCTGTTTGGTATATGAAACTGATTAATTTATGGTATCTATATAATAAAAATGAATTGCTGTTCCTTTGAAAGCGCATCACATGAGAACGGTTGGACCAATTTGGTTATTTTTTGTTTAAAAATGTTAGTAATAGTCCGAACTAGGTTTTTATACAAATACAAAGTTTCCCGAAAAAGTTTCAAATTTGGAAAAACTGAACAGCCTCTTTTTTAATGTAATCAATAGCGCACAAAAACAGCTGTTCATATAAAAAGCTTAGCAACACGTTATGTTTGTTTACACATTCATTACCATAGCAACTTTAATCAGCATTTAATTTATAATCAGTTTATTATTATTCAACACCAAAAGCTTTTTGGGTTAGATTGACCAACTTAAAACAAAGAAATACAAAATAAACTAAAAGTGCTTACTATATTATTTTAATTTAATTAAAACATTGGTTGTTACATATTATATATAAAACAACTATTTTCGATTAAAAACTGAACATAATTTTAGGTTAGGCCTACAACGAACCAAAACACGTTTATTGGCAACCAATTGGGCTAATTTAGAATCAGGTTTTTTACAATTCTTTACAACTATCAGTTTTATTAGATTAGGTAAACGCAAACAAAGGATTTACTGTATTATCTATAAAGGTTTACAAACTACAAATCTAAATTTCTGTAGTATATTCTTAAGTGGCATAAAACCATTTTACAATTCGATTACTTAAGTCAATGTAATGAAATGGAATAACTACCCTTTAATCATTCAAGGAACCTAAGATCTGTGTTATGCATCAGTTGGGACTAATAAAATTCGATAAATCGATAATTATTAACGCCATGTATGGTGTTAATATTTATTACTCTTACATCAACATTAATATTAGTATAAATTTGTATTATTTCTATTAAATCAAGCAATAGCGAAGCATTGCTGAGTCCACTAGTTCTATATAAATTAGCAACAGTAATGTTTGAAAATATAATCCTTTTCAGTTAACTTTTGCTAAAAACCCAAACTAAAATATACTAACGATGCATAATGGTGATATGGACCTAACTATGCCCTGATATAAAAGTATTTTTATAAAAACTAGGGGCTTTGCTGCCTGCTCTCTCCGCTCGCCAACCCACCCCACCTCTCTATATTAAAACTTTATTATAATAATTATTATTATATAATATTAATGTATTAATATTATAATAATTATAATAACGTATTATTATATACTATGTATCGTCCACGGATACTAGAATACATGGTAGGGGTCACGCGCAGGTCCCTGCCGCCCGGCTCGGATACGTGACGTCACCCTGAACCCTCCGCCTCGCCGCACTGTATACAGACTCCACAGTCCACAATGTCATTCGCTATTCGAACACTAAAACGCGTAACCTGCAGCCTTCAATTTCGTTAGATATTTTTCATACTTAGGGACGAAAGTATAATTTTGCATGCCAGTACGATTTTATATCGGTATATACATTTATTAATATTAAAAGTGCCCTAACCATTGCGTCACTCTTAAGTTTTGTGTAATAATCACTAGAGTTTGATGAATTCCCGTGTGCACAAATTTAAAAATATTTTTTTATTCAATGCAGAGTTTGATCATGTTTGACCTAAACCGTAACATTTATAAAGATGTAATTCGTTTATACTTATCACTGAGTATAAGTTGACCATTTATTTATTTCAGAAACAATTTATATGTTTTATATTTTAACAAGGCATTCGTCCATGAGAGCTCGTATCTGATCCAACCACCTTCATCAGTCTTCCCCAAAAATATGTAGATATTTTTAAAATACATTTTACATGTAATTGTTTCTGAAATAAATGTTTTACCAGTCTCAGTCTCCAACCAATACCTTGTAAAACCAAGGTAATATTTCGAAGGAAATTTTACAAGAAAACTAGTTAATATTATGATCGCAGATCTGTCATGGTTAAATAATATTAAGAGTAATGTAGATATCATTTTCTGAAAAAGTTTGTTTACATATCAATAATAGTTTCTTATCAGAAAATTAATTATTAAAATTGTGGAAAATATTTTGTAAATTAATTAATAATAAAAGAATTGTTTTACATGAGTAAGTACAATACATATAACCAATTCACTCATATATATAATCAATTTATGTAGCCTATATGTTTATATCATCCAAATTGATATCTTCAGACTTTTGTTACTTGTAGAAGAACGCCCAGAAATTTATAATTATAATATTTAAAGATCATCATAAAAAAACTAATATTAACTAAGGGAAACTGAGTTAATTGCTCTGAAATTGTATTGTAAACGTACGAAGAACACATTTGGTAATTGTTTTCAATTGATAGTTTGAATCAATACTTCAAGAACTCTCTACACACCAGATGAACATCTTCTTTATCCAAACATTAGTAAAATATTACATTTAGTGAGCTTCAAATCTCAATGAACATTATATTGTAATATTTTTTATTTGAACTTATTTATTATGTATTTTATAGTTCTAGTTTCACTTTTTTCCCACCACTACTTAACTCTTTGTTTAGCTAGCCAAAAGAAAGTTTGGTTAGTTTTTTAACATCTACAACCTAATTCTTACAATCTCCTGTTTATAATTCTTTATAATAAGAAAATATTATAAACTATAAAATTTCAAAAAATTTAATATATGGAACGTTTTTGTAAAATCACAAATGTAAATTTCAAGAAGATAGCAATTATTATACCAGTATATGAATACGTTAATATTTAAAGTTAATTGTTCAATTAAAGTGTAATAATTATTATCTTAGTTTATCTTAAACCTCAAATAATATATGTTCTCAATCGATAAGTAAATCATTAATTATTTACTTTTCATAAAAGTGTCTGGCAAACGTACTATGCATCACAAAAGCAAAATACAAACTCATTTGAGGTTTTTCAGGATAGTTATCACTAAATGGCGATCAAAAATAAATCTAAATTATTACAATATTCAACCTACTCTACAAAAATGAAAAAAAAACAATAATCTCAATCACCTATTATTTTGTCCATCCATGTATGTCATTCAATTTGAACACGTTCCAGATAAAAATGAGTTGGTCTTATTTAGTGCCATTAAATTATAGTTTCAAACTTGTTCTTGTTTATGTATCTGATACATTTTACTTTAACTCAATCTCCATATGTAAGGTACCTACGCATTTATTTTTAAATTCTTACTGTAATACACAACGAATTTGGACATTAATTTCCTACTCACCTCTGCCTACTAATAGAGGGGATGGAGTGTTGTTTTAAACAGTACGTTATTCTCCACAGAGCAATAATTTATATGTGCAATTTAACCTTTTAAAATCAGCAATAAAAATATAGGTGGCAATTTAAATAAAGAAACACTACGAAATCATAGCTTTTTCGTAGTTAAATTTTTGATACAAACTTTTTATATGTTTAATATATATATAAAAAAAAAAACTAAAAACGAAAGAAACTTTTAACAATGTAAATCATGTAATTCCGTAATATTCAAAGTCAAAATTGACTTGAATCTAATAAGTTGTTTAGAGTCAAACCATTGTATTAAAAATGGTAATTGCAACGAATTTGGAAACAAACAACAGAAGTAGTAAATATCGCATCAAAACAAGCTAGTAAGTTTAGACGTTTTAATGAAAATTATATAAAAGGTGGTATTAATGTTAACACGGTCGCAGTAGAAGTTAATGCTTTAAAAATTCCCTAAATAAAATATATATAATTCATAAATACAAAAACAGGACTCATTAATTACTTATCTATTTAATATAAGTGTACGAGCGGCAGGCAGCGGGCCGGGAGGGAGGGTTCAGAGTGACGTCGCTGGCGCGTGAGTCTACTGCGCATCCTACTCATGACCCCTACCGTGTATTCTAGTATCCGTGGTATCGTCTATTAACTAGACTGAAGTCTAGAACACTGCTTAGTTGTGTAGGCCGGCCCTAAAAAGGACCGCAAGTGTTGCCTGAAGGGAGTGTAATTGTTTCGGGTGTCCGTAGCCGCTTGTGCAAGCACAGATCTCTTCCCAATGGGACTTAGGTTAGAGAGACTACGGTGGAGGTTCTAGCCGAGTATAGCCTCTTTTCCGCGAACGAATTTTCGTGTACGCTGTGTTGATGCAGGTGGTTTGTAAAGTGGAATAGATTTATTGAATTACAAATTAAATGAATTTATTCCCGGTGAAACAGCCTGGCGGTCTTCACAACTCCCCCACTAACGTCAGCGACTCTCCTTTTGCCTCCCTTCTCTTGGCAGTGGTCGCTTGTTGGTTACGTATTTATTTTATTCTGATTACTTTATAATTATGAGAAGAAGAAGTAGAACAATTTTTTTTATATAATAGAGAGACAATTATATATCCAGAATGTCTCGAAAATACTGTCAAAAAATTCACCAGGCTGTTCTATAGGTGAAAATAAGAAACAAAGGTTTCAATAAACATATGTATGAAATTGTTTTTCCTGAACACTTGAAATGTTTTTTGTAAAGTTATTGGTTTTAGAGATATTTGTCATTAAATATTTTAATTGCCGCAATTTTTAAAGTATACAAATGAACGTTATGGTTTTTTGTACAAGGGTAAAATTTTACGTAAAAACATGTAGGCCTAAACCAAAGTTGAGGTCAATATCTTTTCTATTTCCAAAGATGTTAAGTCTTTAGTAAAAATTAAAAACAAAAATAAAATGGCAGAAAATTCAAAAACTAAACATTCACATACATATTAAACACGTTTTCCTTATTTTCCCCTATAGAATAGCTAGCTGAAATTTGTTACAATATTTTGTAGACACCCTGTATAATAAATGTATTCTAAAATATCAGTGCTGAAAACTACACTAAATTAACCGAACAAACTGCTTTCTTACATATCGATACTAATAGAGATGATCGATCCTTTCTGTGAAACTCTGAGCTGTTGGGCAGACCGCACACGCGTCGTTCAGGTATCGTCAAGGAAGCGATTGTACGCTTGATCGTTTTAGCCTAGATAATTGATTGGGGGGCCACTAATGGAGCGTCAAAAAATAGTCAAAAGTGAGAAGCGAGAAGCGTAGCATTTCCGTTGTAGGTGCGTTTCAAGAGTTGTGCACTGCAGTCCTCAAGCTGAACAATTCCTCACGTGGCTGGTTGCAAACATTTAATTCGAAGGGTAGGTTGAAAATAACGGTAATATATGATTAACCTAGTTATACGGGAAATACGTTGTAGAGAAAGTGTAGGTGAAAATTGGCAAAAGATAATTTATACTTTTTTTTTTTAATACAGTCATATCCTTATGAATATTATTAATTACTAGTAAGCCCTCGTAAAAAATCAGAGGCAGATTAATTAGAATACAGAAATTATTCATCATTTAAAAAATTACTATTTAAAAACAACAGATTTTATCTAGGTGTCTACCTAACTATAGACTTACTGACCTGGATTTTTAACTCGTAATGTGTACAATTATAAGAATTATAAAACTAAATGCCTATTTGTCTAAATTGTTTATTATACATTTAAAGAAAGATAAAACATATTATCTTTTAATCTATTTTTATTTCATATTGATAGATCAAACGATTTAGACGTTATTTTATTATAATGTATACATTAATAATCGAATATTTTTATATGTTATACGAAGATGTACGAATGTTTCCGAAGTTAAACGAATAAGTATCTCTTCTTTAAATTTGTATAAACAAATACATTGATGCTAAAAGGTTGTATTTATATACAGTTTATAACCTCAAAGGAAATCTTATAAATTATTATAACATACATTAGTTCTATAACTCATATTTAAAAAAATTCACAAGAAATTATAATGATTGATGTTGTAAACATAACCCCAAAGTATAATCTACGGCTTGTGAGGTTTTGTTTTATTACAGAATCATCTGTTATATGTTACTCATGTACGTACACTCGCTTTTTAGGAGTTGATTGATAAAAATATACATTCGTACCTTCCCTGATTTTAAGTGTTCGTTTTTATACTCCTGTACTATAGGAAGTAGGGGTAATATACATACTCATCATTACTACTTCATGAAGAAGTTGACATTTTAAAGCAATCCACTGAAAGTTGGAATGAGCATATTGTCGCTTCCTTGACTATAGCTTGACGACCCTTCAGCGGACGTGGAACGAGGGAAACGACAATCGTTCCTTTGCACGCTTGACGAGTATCAAACGCTTCTCTCACGCATAGCATGGTCAACAACCCGTGTGCGGACTGCCTTAGTGCCTTACAATTAACTAGTTTACCCGGTTATGCATCGCTATTATTTTATTTTTGGTATTTACATAATATATAATTTAATCTCTTTGATTGTAGTGATCACATTCTCTAAACAATCCTGGTGCTAATATCATATGTGTAAATAATTGTGAATTATTTTTTGAAATTAGTTGAGTAATTTTTGAGCATAAGTAAGTGTATGTTAAAAGTTTTAATACTGAAAGTGTGAAACTAATTATTTGTAAAAAGATCCAATTTGTCAACGACTATTGATCCTTTTGTGTAGTGCTACTACATAATGATTTTGTTTGATGTAAACTGATTCCAAAGTAATTTGTTTTTATGTTTTGTTGTGAGTTTTAATAATGACAGGGCAGAATTAATATACAAGGATTCTCAATAATAAGTCTGTTTATGACTATAAGGTTACATGGTTTGTTTCAATTACCTATTGTTCGGTTTTTGTAGTCAACGATAATTTCAGTTTTCAATAAAGAATGAAATGCCACATACACATAAATCACATTGCATTGTGATAACGCTCTAAGTTAAATTGTACATA
This sequence comes from Philaenus spumarius, assembly GCA_018207615.1. Lineage (NCBI taxonomy): Eukaryota > Metazoa > Arthropoda > Insecta > Hemiptera > Aphrophoridae > Philaenus > Philaenus spumarius. The sequence goes on along the minus strand of JAGFPH010010585.1, from coordinate 16,119 downwards.
TTGATAGTTTTACTTTCTCACTATACTATAGTATAGAGAAAGTATAATAGTGATTGCAAAAAAAATTGATGTTGAGATTTTTGTGGAAATATCCGTTTTTTTGACCCCTGAGTCCAAAAAAGTGGTTTTTACAAAATGTCTGTATGTATACAATGCTAGAGCGAAAACTATTCGATCGATTTCAACCAAATTTGCACCTGACATGTCAAGTAGGCCTGTATAGATGCAAGAAAAACTGTTTTGGAAAATAACGAAAAACAACCCCCTTTTTGGCAAAAAAAAACCCAAAAATAAGTAATTTTTTTATAAAAAAACGGCTCCAACGATTTTGATTAAATTTTTCTTATTTGTAGCCGGCTGAAATGTACCCTACCATATGAAAAAAAAACGCATCTTTCTAAAAATTCTCGTTTAGCTAATAATAATAATAACTGAATTGGGGAGGGGGGTTGACCATAAAGGGGGTTGTTTTTCAAAATTTTTCAAAACCTTTTTTCGTGCATCTATACAGGCCTAATTGTTTTGTGCAAATTTGTTCGAAATCGATAGAATAGTTTTCTCTCTAGATAATAATAATAATAATATTGATTAGTTAACCTCCTACTTTAATAAATCACCTCTCCCACCCCACCTACAATTATGAAGTCACAGTGAATCTGTTTTATAATTTAAATATGTGTGAGAAAGTATGTGCCAGTTCCTGGTACCGTTTATTAGTAATGTGAATAAAAGTTATGTTTATACGTTTTTATATATATAATTAACATGAATACGGTTTATTTGCATATTTTAAATATTTTATAGTCTACTAACTAAATACCTTCATTTATTCTTCCCAGTTGTAATTTTTAAAAAGAAAAGAAGAACACAATTAAATTTGTGAAGCTGAATAACATATTTTGCTGTTTTAAACATTGTGATTTACACTCAAAAATATTACATGATTATAAAACCATGCATTTTGTAATCCTTACAACAAACCCTTAAGTCGTTGGCTAGTTACGAAAGTGAGTTGGATATTGGATACAAAGCAATTTGTGGCTGTGTGTAATCCAGCCTAAGCGGATTCCGTTTTCCTTCCAGTTAAGTGAGTAAACTGAATTAACCGAGACCTAATTTAGCATTTTTTTATAATCTGTTGGTAAAAATAATAATTGAAAAATATGATTTTGTTTATTTATTAATATGTTATTATTTCATTTCTGTAATAACAGATTCCTATAGCTCAAAGTATAAAATGAATTCTTAAAGTGCAGTGCCGATATGAATTCTAGAAAAAACATGATGTTAAATATGAAATTAATTTGCAGTTTATTTCCTTAATAATATTAATTGATGAATTATGTTAATTTATTACTCCATATCTTTGCATATATATATATATATATATATATATATATATATATAAGCGAAATACCACTCACTCACTCACCCACTCACTTACTCACTTACTCACTGACTCACTCATCACGATTTCTCAAAAACTACCGAACGGATTGAAATTAAATTTGGTATGTAGCTTCCTCTAGGACCATAAGTGTTTACTAAAAAAGGGTTTTAAAAAATTTGAAATTTTAGGGGGGCTTTGGGAGGATCAAAGTTATTAAAACACGATTTCTTCAAAACTACCGAACGGATTGGAATGAAATTTGGTATGTAGCTTCCTCTAGCTTCATAGGTGCTCACTAAGAAATGGTATGAAAAATTTCGAAATTTTAGGAGGGGTTTGGGGGGATCAAAGTTACTAAAATCATAATTTCAGATCTTTTATTATTATGACAATTAATAGTGCTTTTATTATTTAAGATCTATATATATATAAGCTAAATACCACTCACTGACTGAACACTTAAAAAGAATACAATTACGTTAAAAAGACTGAAAATACCAACCACCACGGGCAACGCCGTACGGGTCAGCTAGTATATATATATAACCTTACATATATAGGAAACAATATATAAACATCCTGAGGTTCAAAACCTGTGTTGGGATGCACAAAAATAAATAAAACACTCAAATACAACAAACGTAAATTCCTCTCGGAATGAAAGAAAACTCGGCAGCCAACCGCGCTCCTCCAAATCTTACACACTACATCAGTATTTGTGTGAAGTCACAATAATGGCTTCCAAAACAAGAAAAAACAAATATATATAAACTTACAATTTACCAATTTGAATAGAAATTATACATTACATTAGTTAAACATATTCATTTTCAGTTTAAACTTAAACAATAAAATAAATAATGGAATTTGGCATAAAGTTATATATACATATATAAACACATATACTCACACCAAACACTACATAAATATATATACACATATAAACATACCCCTAAATATCTATACATTAAGTACATTTGTCCCCTTCAAACACACACTAATACAATAAATTCTCCAAAATTTTATATTTCATTGTAATGTGCTAAAGTAAGAAACAACGTCAACTTGATTAGGCAAAATTCCCCTAACGAACCTACAAAATCTATTTTTATTCCTACAACCTTTAATATAATCTGGCATTGTGTTAAAAAACTTTGGAGCGAGATATGAGTAGAATTTCTTAAAAACAGTTAGATTCGGTTTAAGTATAAATATATTTAAGTACATACTATAGTATACAATTTAATATAAATTAGTTATGTACATTTGCTCTGATTTTGTATGATAGTTTTTCATTGCACTTTTTAGTTACACAAACGTGATTGTCCATGATTTAGAAGAGTATTTTATTTTTACATAACAGGGTATTGTTACACAGTATGTTCAATGCGTCTATGGAGGTTGTAGGGGATTTATAAGCAAAAAGTACCTCCGATTATTAAAATGCGTACTTTTTTTAATACTTTAAATCTATTTCATAGAATGATATTTGGAATACAACGTTCAGAGAATTTGAATATATCGACTATATATAGACTATTTTAGAACTTATAGACATGCAACAAGTAAATGACATTATGCATCTTTTAACCTATCTATTCTTGGTTCCACATTCACCTGTCAGTTCGGAGTTCCTGTAAGCAATGGAAACCATATGGCAGTCAATGCGCTATTAGAACCCGTAAGCAATGGAAATCATATGACAGTCAATTCGCTATTAGCCCC
>JAGFPH010010585.1:0-12752 GCA_018207615.1 Philaenus spumarius | reverse complement strand
TGGCAGTCAATGCGCTATTAGCCCCCGTAATCAATGGAAATCATATGGCAATCAATGCGCTATTAGCCCCCGTAAGCAATGGAAATCTTATGGCAGTCAATTTGCTATTAGCCCCAGTAAGCAATGAAAATCATATGGCAGTCAATGCGCTATTAGCCCCCGTAAAAACATTTACTCACTTCTGGCCGAATGCTTAGACAAAGCTGCTTTACGCACTTTATTATTGATTATTTATTTTTAATTGAGTTAGTTTTCTAGTTATTATTTACTATTTATTTAATTAAGCTTTAATTGAATTTGAATACAGTTTTAAAATATATTTTATATGTGATGTTTCGCTACAACAGTTATTCTTTCAGCGTGTAACAATAGTTTATGGAATACCGAAAGAAATTTATTTCACACGGTACGTTACGCACAAGAAACACTTCCGTCAACGCCCGATTCTCCCACCAAACTGACCCCGATTCTGATTTTTTCCCGAGAAATTTTGTCGTCTGATAATTTGAAGACACCGGGTGCCAGTTATGTTTCGCTTACAAGGTATATTGATTTTTATAATCACACTTGGTGACATCCTCATATATCAGCCTTGCGTCCGAGATGAGGATCAAGACGTATTTAGATTATACAAAGACTGAGATTACTGCATTTTTCAAAGGCAGTATTATTTTAAAACTACAGTCGAAAACACAATTTACGACTAATATTGTTTTAGTTATAGTACTTTTTTAGATTTGGTTTTCTGTTTTAAAATTTGCTTTTTCATTTTATAAGCAACGCTGAATTTTTAGAGTGAACCAACTTGTTAGTTGAGCAATAAAATAATTTAAGAACAAATGTGATGGTAAAAATACGATCTAAACCGTGAACAAATCTATAAATAATTGCAATCATAATGTCATAGATTCAAACGTTAAATTTAAATTGTTTAAATTTTGTATGGCCAGAGTCAAGATTGAAAATAATTTGCGACGCCTTCAAGATGATTGACGAAACCCGTAAGGCGCGAATAGTTCGGAATGGGTTAATGACCCTTCCATAAAACTCATACTGACAGATGAATGTATAACAAAGAATAGCAAGACCAAAAACTTAAAGGCGTCTGTTAAATCCAAAATTGGTAATATTTAGAAGCTTTACAAAAATATTTAACAGCCTTAATCTTTTGTTTACTTAAAATAAATATAGCATTTTTCTGTGGTCTCATTTTTGTCACCTCTTGCTATAAAAGTTGAAGATAATAGTTAGAACGTTTACGGTAACTTTGAACAGATTACACAGTGTGGCTACTAATAGAATTAAGGTTGATTTTCTTCAGAAATCCATCAAACAATGTGTTGCAGAACTCTATGGATTTGGATGTATACTTCATTTCCACTTCTTTGGTCCAATTTTGACCATCAATGGTTTCGACCCAATTTTCCATCTGAAGCATATATTTATTTTAATTTATTAGTTTGGAATTTTTTTTGAAAATTACGGCAGTTAAATGAGCAAAGAAAGTTATTGTGCGTGTGTGTGTGTGTGTGTATGTATATATATCTTGAGACCATGATACAAAAAAGTAGTTAGACAATTTTGGGAACTTTCTTCGAATTCTACCTAAAACAAATTAGGGACAATAATCCCTCTTGCTTTTCGAATAACATGTTTAAGGGTCTGCTCCAGTAAACGAGAAAGCAACCGGAAACGCAGCGCTTCTCAATATAGCCGTATCTATAAACAGTGCAATTTCTTGCAGCTGAGCGCTTTGACATAGCCTCTTTTCAAACCATTTTATAAATCCATCTTTTGTAATTGAGTGCTGAAAAAAATCTGAATATTCTTTATAAAATTGCGGATCCGGAAAATTTTTTATTGTGTAAAGAAAAAATTTCAAAATTGGTACTTCAAAAATGTCAATTGCGTGACAAATGAAAAGATTTAAAAAAATTTTAAACGGAAAACGGATGCGTATTGTGACTGTGCTTAAAATAAGACCTTGCTAAATTTTAATTTTAATTTTAAGATAAAAAATTAACGAAATAAATGGTTTGAAATTTAACATTGCTCTTATGGGATAAAAATCCAATATGGCCGCCACTACAGCAGACCCTTAAGTAAACACCTAGAAGTTCACCTGTACATTCGTTGAAACAACCAGCATCAATGTATTTACTGTGTAGTAAATGGAGAGACAATAAAGTTAATTCCCAACAGAACAATATATAACTCTAAACTGTTCTGTTTTTATCTTGGTTCATCTCGTTTCTTCGGTAGTTTAACTTTCTGTTTTCGCTTTCATTCAGATTTTGTCGAACTTTAAAACTTATTTGCTTTTTCTAATTGTTCTTATTTTATTTTTTGTTAAAATCGATTTAGAGGTGAAAATTTATTAATTTTGTTTTATAAGTTCAACAACAATATAGTAAAATATTTAATCTTGAAAATATTTGTGCTTGGATGTAATTCAGAGTGAAAATTATGTTTCTCACTAACTTTCCATATCAATAACTTCAAAGTGTTTTAACTCTTCGCGTTATACCGACTTAGACTAATTAAGGCGGAGAGTGGAGCAACTCTGAAAATGGCAGGATTCGAATCCTAGCATTATGATGGCATCCCCTTCCAACTGACCTTACATCGCTTCTACAGCTGAAAAAAAAACAACTGACATTAAAATTACAAGCTTGTATTGTAGATTTGTGTCCACTTTAAGTATAAAATCATTGGTAGTAAAATCTATTAGTTTAGAAATAATATTAGGTAACATTTTAAGAAACATGCATGTATAGTTAAAAGTAATTATTCCACAACATATGCATTCCATAAGTATGCATTCCGTTGGAACAACATATATATATATATATATGGGATATAAACAATAATAGTCCTTAATCTCCTTAGTCCTGGAGAAATTTTTCAGTTGTATTTTTGTTTTGTTCTCTGTATTTATAATGAGATGTGACTTACTTAGAATTCAAAATGTATAAATAATAGTGTCATATTAAAAAAAAAGTTTCTGCTCTAAGCGACATCCGGTCTTAGTAGTTATGTAAATATACAAATCATGTCTCTCACAGAAGACCACAGGTCTCTTTTTCATTCTTTTTCTTTCCCAACTACAGTATTAAGCATATTTTCAACAAAATCCCTACATTTAAGGCTATCTGTGAAAATAATCGATGAAGAACAGCTAAAAATATATTAGTGATATAAACTAAATTGACGAAATCAAATAAACAAAATAATAATTATGATTAGGCTAGTTTTGGTTAGGAAGTGAGAAATTTGAAAATAATTTTTCAAATTTACAAAAAAAGACAATTTAAGGCAAATTTTCAGTTTTATTTTACTATGGCACAAAATTTTAAAGTACAACTATTGTATAAATTATTATAAAATACACTTTGAGCTTGACGGGTGAGAAGGAATTTATATTTTAAAAAATAATAAAAATAACACTATTCTCACTCATATACGTTTAATTATCAAACGCGTTCCAACGTCAAAGTCGTCATCCTTAGTGATATATGAGCTACAACTGACAGATTATAACTAATTATTTCTAAGTCTATGGTACATATTTATACCCCTCTACAAGAGTGGGCTTGTCTTAGTCTCTAAACAACTATTGTAACTGCTATAGCCAGAGATCCAATGTCCAGGAGACATTACAATAATCAATGATGTTAAAGGAAGAAGTGTAAATGGAAATACTATTGTTATTGTTTGTTTTCCAATGTTTAAGGATGATTGTGCAGTAATTACAAAAAATAAATGCAGTTTGAGAACTAAATTTACAAAAATACACATCATTAGGCCTACTAACAAAATAGTGATAACTGACGTTTCGCCATTTTGTTGTTCCTCTTTGAGGGTCATATAACATGAAAACCACATCAGTAAGTGTGGCCATCTATCAATGTCCACTAAAACTACTTACCAGGACCACCGACCTCTTGCATTTAACACAAAAAAATCCCCACGCAAACAATCATGTATGTCTTCTCATGGAGACATGTGGTCTAAAGAAGTTAAACGAAAAAGAGGGAAGAAGGAAAGGACGAATTGAATAATGTGAAATGACGTCAGGCGTGAATGATTGGTTGAGGAAGTTTGCGTATGAAAAACCTTAAAGTTAACTGAGTGTAAATAAAATGTGGATGTATAATGAAAGTGTTTTTTGTTTAAATTTAATACACGTTTCTTAGAGACGTTAGTGTTTCCAGTTTTGAATTTCCGTTGATATTAGTATTTAAATAAAATTTAATTTTACTATCGGTTTATTCAGTAGGATGTAAAACATAATTGTATACCGATATATTATTCCAAACATTGCGCAGCCAGTTTTAAATTGTATGTTTGGGTTTCAAGATATTGAATCCATCTGTCCGTGTAACCGTATACAGTCCTTGGAAAAAAAATATCCGTCCAAATGACCCCGGTAGTGATTACATCTACCTATGTAATCAAACGCGTCACTCTACTGCTCATACGAAGAAACCGTGTTTTGGTTCACCCTTTAAGCGTGAGCAATACAACTCGAGTAAAAGCATCGAATCCAGTGAGCGGATTCAACCTTGAAAATTCTTGCCTATACTACATTGGTAAAGCGCTCGAGCGCCACTCTAATACAGATTGCATATACTTTTGTTTTTACTAATGCCAGTCTTACTTTTAGTTTCCACCATGTGCGTACGACATTTAAATTTATATAAAGTTCCGGTATACAGTTAGTAGGTAACCGAATTCGAACCGATGAATTACTGCTATCAGGAGACTCGACTGAAAATCATGTTTTTCGTCTTGTTGATAAGCAAATATCTTTAATAAAAATGTATTCACAATTTTTGTCACCTACGAATTACAATATAAATGTTCATGAACGATTTCCTCCAAATTACAAAAGATTATCTTATAAATTAGATGAAAGATAAGTTATATTGAAAAGAACTGTATGGGACTGTTTTGTCCTGGTCTTGCACATCCTCAACTGAACCTGAGTTGTGTGTAGGGGGAGTGTGTGTGGGTGTGTGTGTGTGTGTGTGTGTGTGTGTTTGTAGGACGTATCACACGGGGAGATTTACAAGTACGCACAACACGTAACGGGGAGGCAAAACTAGATGGGGAGATCCCGTTACGTCCAACCAATATTTTCAGCCTATAAACCGGTTTTTCGGTCTTTAGAGCATATTTCACTACTTTTCTCAAATCCTCCTCGTTTGACATGCTGGGATACAAACACACTATGCACTCCTACTTACAATTGGTATTTGTAGGCTGCGCTGCGATCGCTCGTATTCGCACGGCATCCACTCTTAGTCGCATATACGGGGAGTTGACTTCTTTTGTTATTATTTAGACAAAGTCTAGAAGGTTTTTTGCTGATAGTCAGAAACTCAATATTCGTTTGCTATTATTTGTAGTTAGAAAGTGATGGTTCAGTCATTTTCCTTCCGTTCAGTAGCACAGAGCCCTTATTATTAGGAAAGTTTCATTTTTAACCGTTGTATTCAGTCAATATATTCTTTTTTATATTTTCTTTATATTTGTTTGAATAATTATTATTATATTTCTGTATGATTTTCTTTAATAAATTCATTTTAATTTAATACATATTGGCCTACAGGGGTGCTGAAAAGTCTGGAGACGGTTTAATATTTCGTATTTAAGGGAAATTTGAAGGTAGCTGTGATTGAGGAACCTACTCTATTTAAAAATTATATTTTATTAACATTTCAAAATATTTATCCGCCATCTTGAATACAACTTTAATTTTTTAAATGGGAAGGTGGTCATGTGATACATTATTTCGATGTAGAATTTCAAGAGAAAACCAACGGTGAAATTTGTACATCCATATCTTTAACCGACTAAAAATGGCGGCCGAAAACCAACAAACCGATGTTGTCCTATTTTGCTGTACTATTTTTGTTAAATATTAATTATTATTCTTTTTGGATTTGTAATTAAATAAGCTTTCAAACGATATGCTACACAATGATATTTGGGAGTATTTAAACATTTTTAGTTACAGCCATTTTGATTTTTTCAAAACTGATTTCTAGTAGTTCAACCATATACGTTGTTTTTAAAGCAGCATGACGAAAATATTTTTTGTATGTCATGTTGGTCATGGTTTTATATTTTTCTATACACACGATTTTTGTATAGAAATCGAATCAAACAAATAATTTGTTGATCACATTCACGGCAGTATGAGCTAATATCCCTTTGCTTTCCCTGCACGGGAAAAAATATTTGTTTTTAATTATAAAAAAAAAAAAAATACTTAACGTTGCTTCCATTTCTTTTAAATTGAATTACCACTTATCTATAGTTATTTGGTAAATTATTCTACCGTTTAATAGTTAAATTGTTTACTTCTAAGGCATTTTACATGTTTACTTATTTATTTATCATTAATTCCACCAAGCTTCCTCTTTGCCCTTTCCCATTCTTTTCCTCTTAGCGTCAAGATACGAATTAAGAATTTGGTAATAGTAAATTACAATTAATTGCATGAAAAAAAGTTGAATTTCGTTCATTTACAATCAAAATTCGAATTTCCACCACATGAGATACCAGTAGGCCTACATTTAATTTTTCAAATAGTTTTCTTTTTCCTATAATTTACTAGCTGGCCAGATCCGGCTTTTCACGGTTAGACAAATCAAAGTTAAATGTATATTAACAAATAATATATATCAATAAATATATTATACTATGTATTTCTTATAGGGAATTTTAGTAACTTTGACCTCCCTACCTACCCCCCCCCCCGCTAAAATTTCGAATTTTTTAATAACCTTTCTTAGTGATCACCCGCGGCCCTTGAGGAAGCTACATACCAAATTTCATTCCAACCGTTCGGTGGTTTTTGTGATGAGTGAGTCATTGAGCGGTATTTGGATTATATGTATGTAGATTGAAGCATATTGCTTATGAATGGAACATATTTTTAAAACTTACTACACATAATTAATATCCTTTATAATTAATTACTGGTTCTGATAATGTTAAGATTAGTTACAACTTGTATTCAAGACTATAGGGCCCATGCTCGCTTCGTACCCACGCGGCAACTCACATCAAAGCATATGCAAACAGATTATTGTCACTTTAATACTTTTACGGGATTGACGATTAAATATTACAGAGATTTTATTTAAATAGTAGAGGGCAATTTTTAAGTTATAAGATATGACCAAAATGGATACGGTATGTAAAAATCGTATGTGTAGAAAAATACAAACCTATGACCAGCATGACCTACAAAAACATATATTCGTCATACTGCTTCAAAAATCTCAATACATGTATTGAGGTGCTAAAGTAACTCTTTTTGGTCCTAGGACCAAAAAACATCAGCTGGTGTCGAGGACATTAACTATTAATTATACGAAATATATAACGATAGTAAACAATGGATACAAACAACAGAACTGATACATACTTTAACTGCCTCGCGTTTAATAAGTATATGCCAAAAATGGTTTATAGTTACTGAACATATTTATGCTGACGTGTTTAACTAGTAAAAACGTTGCAGGTGATGATATTCTGAAAATGTACATAATAATTTGAACAGATTGAAATGAGTTGGAGCAATCAGTAAACCTAAAATTGAAATGCACGTTGATAAGTCTGATAGCTCTAACTTGGCTAATTTTTGAGATACCAACTTGATACTCTGTATAAAAAGTTCAAAATACGGTTTTTAATTGCTATGCTAAGTTTTAATTCCATAACATTGAACATTTTACAAAATAAACCAGCTACATGAATGGACGAGATGACCATTTTCTGTAAACGAAACACAAATTCATACTTAAGACATCCCAAATTTCGTCAATATACAAAATATTGTCTTCATTCAATTCGTTTAATAGATATAGTTATAGGCTTCTGTTTGAGCAAAACCTTGCTAAAAGCTTTAGTTTCACAGTAAACTACAAATAATAATTCACCTCCTATGTTAATGCGGTCTCCTGTGTGTTGTGATGGTATTCTTTCAAAAATATTAAAAACTTCTTTTAACATTAGTTTAAAGTATTAAATATAATAATCTGTAATTTGAACAAAAGAAACTTTAACAGTCCAAATATACTTTTATCAAACTCGGATAAAAGCAATTAAATCATATTCATATAAAAAGCCTTGGAGTTTTTTAAAACAGTTTAACATTTCTAGTTTACATTATTTTTAGTCGATAGATATCAAACGTAAAGGTGGAAAAACATATTTTTAACAATTTCTTAGTAGCAAGAGGCAAAAATGTTGTTAACTCAGTCGGCTTTTTGATAATGCAATATATTTTTCTTGGGTTGACATGTTTATAAAAGAAAAGTTTCTAGTCCAGTAATATTCAAGATATTAACAAATAGACATAGTGCAGGTACTTTGGGAGTGTAATAAATCTATTATGACAGAAACAAATCGGACGGATGAGATACAATGACACCCTTTACCTGCTAAACTTCCCAGAAGTAAACCTAAAGGTGACCTGCAGAACAAAAGGAAACAAACAAAGGCAGTTATTTTGAAAAATTTCTAAACCCGATTTGCAGTGATCTGTTCCGTTGTGTTAAAAATAAGGTCTCTATGTATTCCTTGTTATATTTTATTTGCTGAACAAATGTTTGAAACATTATTAATTTGACTCACTGAACAGTTATGATTTTAAAATTTGAAACTTTTGAGAACTATAATTCAAGAACTTAAATTCAAATTTGAGAAGGTTTTTTATTTATTTTTTAATTTGTATAAGCGAAAATCCTGGGTGGTTATCATCGCCTATTTGTAAAGTTTTTATTTCACCAAAGTAATACGAAATGTTGCTTGAAATGAAATAATTTTAGACGTAAAAGAGGGTTTAAATTTGTTTAGCCAATAATTATTAAAATAATTCAAGGGCCATTATAAACCTTGATTATTATTTATAATGAAAACTCTTATATTACTTAGAAAAAGTGATTTATTATAAATAATGATTCATAATAATTAATGTAGTGAACTACAGGTCTTGCACAAAGTAGCCATCTTGATTGTAGTGGATATACTACAGATCCATGTATGTTGTCTATGATCAAGTACATACTATTTTCATGAGGTATATCTATGGTAATGTAGTTTATAATTTACAACATTACATCAACATCTTTCCTCTCTGATAAAATAAGAGTTCTTAATCTTTACATGATTGACTAATAATGTTAGTTTATGATATGACACTTTTACAAAATAAACTTTACAGTAAGGTAAATAACATTTCTAATAGTCAAGTAAATTATTGTTAAAGAAATTAAAGTGTAAAACAAGCAATACTGTTTACTAAAATACAAATTCAATTAAAATGAAACTATTTGATCTGCATATAGTTTGTTTAGGATTGTTAACTTGTCGTCATTTTTAATAATGTAACCATACATTTGTTTAATTACATTATTTTTTTTTAAATCTAGTTTTTCTTCAAAACTTCTGTTACTAACAGTATTAATTTTCCCATTAGAACAAGTATTTTTATTGAGAATATTTCCAGTTGGAAAATATATAATTAATTTTAAAAAATTTGATATGTTTTACCATTTTCATCTTTTATGACATAAATCGTTTCTTTACTTATAAATTTCCCAGGAGTTCAAGAAAGTTCTAAAGGTTTTATTTTAAGTACAGTAACATTATTGTCATTGACATTTATATTTGGTAAAGGCTTGGCTGGGTTATTATAATACTTTTGTATAGCTTTTTTCCTTCTTTTTCTTAGTGTTAATAATTTTGGTTTGACTAATTTTGACTTAAGATAACTACTATTATGTGGTAAAAAGGTATTTAGATTTCGAAAAAAAAATAACTTTGCTGGTGAAGGCAAATGAAGGTTTTGCAGTATTTCTATAACACAATAAAGATAAATATGGATCTGTCTTATCATAATCACATTTCTTTAAGTAGCTATTTAACAACTGCTAATGCTGAGCCATTTGATGTGAATGTTTTGGGCTTATTATTATATATGTTTGTATTCATAATCAGTTACATTTTGTTTAAATAAATTAGCAGTAGATTGAGATCCACCATCAGTAACTAATGTTTAAGGAATGCCATGCCTTGCAAAAATTTATTAAACATTTTTTATTACAGATTACTTGCAATATCAGGTAAAGAGACAAGTTCAATATATTTCGAATAATAGTCCATATGACAAAAAATAGTTAATGTTTTTATATTCAAACTAGTGGACTCGACAATAATTCGCTATAGCTTTATTTAATTTAAATTTTAAATTTCATTTCATTACTTTGACTGAAGTAATCGAATTTTAAAACGTTTTTATACCACTAAGAATATTACACAAATTTAGATCTTAAGTTTGTAGGAAGTTAGTGCAATTTATTTTTATTGTAGCTACTCCAATTTAAACTCTTTGGTGGTTCTATAAACAATCAATATGGTTCTATACAATGATACTAATATGTGTAAAGGGTGAAATTAGTTGAGTAGTTTTTGAGATATAATAATATTGCATAATTTTTGAATTTTATCTTGTAGGATAATAGTTTAATTTATATTTATTTTGTAGGAATAATAACCCCATTTCAACCCGTTAGAATAAGGTAACTGTAATGTCTAAACAATCCTAATAATGATAGACCTATGGTTAAACTGTGAAAATTTTAGTGAACTCGGTCAAATAGTTTTGAGTCTCTAGATAAACCTGTGAAATTAGACTAAAATCATCCAGAGTAACTAAATATTTTTCTACAGCACCGATCGCGATGCAGTTTCGGCATTGTATTCGGAGAAGTCTCAGGAAAAAAGTCTACATAATACCTTGTCGGCAGACAAAAAGTGCATTTTGGGCATGCATAAAGTGCATCTAAAAGTGCATAATTTTCCATAATTTATAAAAATTGTTTGAACTCATGAAATCTTATCAAAGTATTTATACAGGGGTTTTGAGGATCGCAGATTCCGAATCTGCCCTTGAAAAATATGTCCGACCACCCTTGAACCCCCATGGAGGCAGGGGGGCACTTCTAAAGACTCCCTTTTAAAGACTTTTTCTCCCTTTTAAAGACTCTTTAGGCGTATTTTGAAAGAGAGAGCGCTTACACTTCCGAGATCAATTATTACTTAATTTAATGCTTCAGAATCAACAATTTTCAAGATATCGGTTTAAAAATTAGATTATAAAAATATTCTGATAAATATATGTGATAAATGTGCTAGTCAATATCTTGAAAATTTTCAATAGATAAATAGTCGCGGGTGAATGGTAGTATGGTTTCATCCGTGGCCATTGCAGCGCAAGCTTAAAAATAGGTTGAAAATATGGCAATAATTTTCAAGATAAGAACTTTAAACTTGCTATATGCATTTGTTATAACGTCTTTAAGTTGAGTGGCGATTTTTAAGTTGATATCGTAAAATTTGATGAAATACGGTCAGGTGTTTTGCAGTCTTATTATACAGAGGCTGACTAGGGATTTCCACATCGATGTTATACATCGAAACTTGTACATCGATGGACTTAATGTACTTTTGTTAAATGATTCGCAAAGCCTTCGTTCAGGGGAATGTATTAAAATATTCAAATTATTTCAAATAGGCTAATTTAAAATCAGAAGTTTACAGTAAATAATTAAAAAAGCTAATTTGGCAATTTAATTTACTTTAGCTGGTGAAAGAATGTCTGTGTTGATCAATGGATTTCCATAACAATTTTGCTTCAACATAACATTTTGTTTTATGTTAGTTTTGCAGAGACAACTTCTTTGGAAACCTAATAATAGTTAGTAGTTTAGTTTTGTTGGTAGATTGACTCAGCTCGACATGATAATGTTTAATGCAATCCTTTTATTTTGTTTACTTTTATCCTCATTGTGTGCATATTGAGCGACTCTTGCCCACTCACAGGCTTAGGCACATGTGGGCATTTTTTGTTCCTTTATAATACATATATATGTAATTTATGTTTAATTTGTTTATTTAAGGAAATAAATTGATTGATTGATAACAGCTGATTTAAATTAGAATTAATTTTTACGCTAATTTTTAGATTAGGTTTGTTAGAACAAGTCATATTGTTTCTATAATAATTGTTAATAATGAAGTCTATTTAAAATGAACTATTCTCTTTTTAACCAGCATAATAATTGATATTTTAAATAATTACGTTTTATAATGTAGCTTTTAACATACGCTTATAAGAGCCCAAATGGGCATATACAATTTACCGTTGTATAGTCCGTAAGTGACAAAATTACAGGCGCACTAATACAGGATTTTAAAATATTTGGCCTTTAAGGGCTGAAACATCCCCTAAAACAATAAATGTTTTTTGTTTTCTTTCCTTAAAGCTGAAGTTTTGTACATTTATTTCTTACAAAACACATATAAAAAGTAGTTGAGTTGTAAATTTCGTTTCGTGCTGCTAGGGATAAAAAATGTGATAACAAACCCTAAAAACATTAAATATAAATTTGTAAACATTCCTTAAGCTAGAGAGCTGACATTTTGTAAATATTTCTTACAAGATACATATAAAAATTAAACCAGTTTTACATTTTGTTACATTCTTTGTGCCAATCTCTTACTCTTTTAATAAGCTTTTCAATGGTGTATTAAATTACCTACCTTTATATTTGAAATTTTTAACCCCCATCAAGCCCCCCATAAAATCATAAAGGTTCAGATATGTAAAAAAAATTGTCCTGTTATGCAACACAAGCTGCTTTGATGTTATGGTAACAATATCATTTTCCAGA
>JAGFPH010010584.1:20056-39241 GCA_018207615.1 Philaenus spumarius | reverse complement strand
TTTCAAAGCTTTGTTGTTTAGAATATTTTTTCTATTTTGTGTTGTGGCGTGTTTAATTTGAATGTAGCAAGGCAAGATAGGAAAAAGAAAGAAACAATAAAATATAATTCAAAATATACACCAAATTCAATACGATTATGCAATAAAATAAGTTTGTTCAAATAGGATGACATCACTGCCGCATTTGTGGGATGCGTATTGTAAATTTTACACAGAATAACAGTAGGCCTACATTATATCCACTAGCTTTTTGTAAACATTTTTTGGAGAGTTAAGTCGTGGTATCTACCTACATATGTTAAAATATTTTATAATTTAATATAAATATATATATATAAATTATATCAATTTATACTTAGGCCTAGCCAAGTTTTAAGTAATATCTTAATAAGAAAATACTCAAAAATTGATTGAACATAATTACAAAACAAATTTTTTAAATCAAAGTTATTGTTAAGTATCTTAAAATGCTCATATATTTGTAAAAGGTTAAATGGTAATAATTTGTACAAGAAAAACTAAATTAATTAAATGCCTAAATAAACATTTTAACCATTATTGTACTTGTAGCGATATCTGATTGCTATTAATATAATATTATTAATTAGTACTTACCTTAGCAATCCTTTTATATAATTTTTATCTCTCGTTTACAGCTGTTTTACCTTTTCATCTACACAAGTGTAACTTTGGAAAATGTTTTTGTAATCGTTCTGATGATGCCTGAAGATGAAAAGGTGAAACAGCTGTAAACGAGAGATAAAACTTATATAAAAGGATTGCTAAGGCAAGTACTAATTAATATTATTAAACATTTCAAGTTTTTACTTCTTGGTCCCCATTAAGAGAGCAATGGTCTTAAGACTGTCTTTTCGGTTGGACCATAGAACTATATTAATACACCTGGAACGCGCGGGCCGTTTTCAAAAAACGGTCTTTACCCTTACTCATTGGTAGTAACTCACGGCCGCTAAGTGGATTTCAGCATTGTGCGCTCTGTTGTTTACACGCTTTTGCGCCTCACCAGATTCATGTAATTAGAATAAAATGTATATAGGCTATCATTTATCTACAGAATCTAGCAGTATAAACTTCTTGTAGTTTGGTAATTTATTTGATTTGTAGTAGGTAATGAAAAATATTTAGTGTTTTAAAAGTGTGACACAAAAAAGTCACTATACACTTTGTTTGTTTTTTTTTTTGGGTTAAATAGAAACTTCCAGTGGAAGGTTGTAGATAATTAGTTGATCCACAATTTTTATCCCAAATATTTGTTCTTTAGAGATGGTAACAACATTTCCCGCGCTCAACCAATTCCCATTGCATTTCTCGGTTCAGTCTTCACAACTTCAGTGAACTGACGCGACGCTTTGTTATAACACACTTTGATTGCATTAACAAGCTGAACTATGACTTATTATTTTACAGGCAGAAAGTGGTCTATAGTAGCTCTTTTTGTTTTTATTTTGGAAATAGTTATCGTTTCATTTCTGCTGTTTTAATTAATAAACTGAATCACAAGTAAAACCAACATATAGCATGTAAAATGGCACAGGGAAGAGGTTAATATTCAAAATGAATTTAAAACCCAATTTTAAAAGATACTTTATTATAATATAAGAATAAACACATGTTATTAAACAAAATTAACTTACTTAATTTCTGCCTTAAGCCCATTGATGCTTTATTTTGATCCATGGATTGAATCCGGGCTAAATCATAGCCCATTAAAAAAAAATAGCAAATCTTATTTACTAGGTGTAACTCATATCGATCATCACCAGGGGAGGTGATCGGATGCGGACAACAAATGTTGCCACCAAAGTAATTTACAAGATGAGGAATATCACAAACTTTACTTTTACTGGAGTGTTTCAGTGTTTTGTGACAAAAACAACTTTAAAAACATCATCAGATGCTTTGTGTAGCTTATCACTATTAACTTGGTTTAAAAAGTCCATAACACCAGTGGTTTGTTCAGTTAGTACTGTACAGCACTTATAAATAAATACGTAGTCGTCAACCACCTTCTAGAGTTTGAGATATAGGCTACTGAGAAATAAGTAAGAAAATATTGTGGAACTTCCAAGTATGGGAAAGGATATGGAATAAAGGTTGTGGTGATATCGAAAGCGCACGTTTAACCTTTAAATTTGAGAAAACCAAAGACCGTATAAAAAGAGGTTTTAATAAAAGATTTTAATCAACTCATTTCCAAATTCTTCTTGCTTGAAGTTTGTTTCTACCCCAAAAATAAAAAAAGTTTATGCTTAGTAACTTTTTCATGTTCCGATTTTTCTGGCTGATTATATTTTGTATTTTTATAAATTTGTTAACTGACTGATCTGTATGTTGTTTACTCCGTTGGAATCCTCAATTCTTCTAGATAAGAAATATGTTAGTTTAATTACAATCAGATATTTTATATTTTTATAAATTTGTTAACTGACTGATCTGTACGTTGTTTACTCCGTTGGAATCCTCAATTCTTCCAGGTAAGAAATATGTAAGTTTAATTACAATCGGATGATCCCTGTGTGATTTAGGAGCGTGTTAATGAGTCCGCGGATTAAAATATTTTGCGGCAGAAATCACATAGTTGATGAAGTTGACCTCCAAGCGGAAGGGGAAGGACTGTTTTTTGCTTCTAAAACTCCACTACACTTGCATTCCAGGTGTATTAATTCAGTTCAATGGGTTGGACACTATCCTTTGGCAACTGTTCATACAAACAAAAACAAATACTTTACTTATTTAAATTTACCCAAGTAACACAAACTTTTCTTAGAAAAGAATAATAATAATTGCAAATATAAGTCAATCAAAATATTATACATATATATTTTAAATTCAAACCCATACAACACAAAAAAAGCTAAGACCTAGGCTAAATATAAATCTGCAATATAATAATTAAATTTCACCTGCACAGCAAGGTCTGCCTAAGATATCCTACAAACAGCATTCAATCCTCACGATTTAAATGATCCCCTCAAATACTTATCCCTTGTTAACTCTGACAAATTAAACCAACTTATTCTTATTTCTCTCAATATTGGACACCTAGCCACGAAGTGAAAAACGTTTTTAATTTGGTCTAGATTGCACAGCAAGCAATTATAATTTATATTTTTTATCCAGAGTTTCTAATTCAAGTAAAGCAATTAACCTCAACATTTAAAAACCAATCTAGTTACATTTATATTATTATTATCTGTATAATATGTCCTATCTTTTAATTTAAAACAAAGATTTCTGTAAGTTGAGTTGTGAATGGAAGCCTCAGCTGATCGAATTCACCTTTGCCCCATATCAAGTCTTATCACATTAATTTTATCAATTTGAACAGCTGATTCCCCACTCTCCCTCCAAACCATGTCCAACATATAACGCCAGGTTCTTGGCTAACAATTTTGCAATTCCCTAAACCAACACAAGTTTTGGAGACTTATTAAAGACCTTTAACTTGTAGGCTACATTATGTGTAATCTCAATGTGAACTAATACATTTTTATTTGGCCTGTTTCTATATAGGCCTAGGTATAACATATATGCTATAGCTAAGGGTATTTGGTGGTAAACATAGAATGCGTCTGATGAAAAGACATAGCAACTGTTCAACTGCATCTTATTTGTGGTATCCTCAATAAACCCCATAGCACAAAATAGGGGTTTATTTACCTCCAACAAGTGCACCTTCAAAGGCCCCTGAGGTAAATATAAATTTTTAGTCGAGGTTTTTTGATTTTATGGGCAAGGCTTTTGGTTAAATTGGAAAAACTTGTTTTCATTGAGAAATTTTCTGAACATTTTTTTGTAAGAAAAGAAACAGCTCTATATGTGAACACTTAAAAAAAGTTTTGTAATTGTGCTCTTTTAGAATGTGATGCAAACATAATTGTGGTATTAGTATGAAGCATTGTTTCAGCAAAGTTTTGTTTATATTTTAGAAAGTGACTTAAAAGCTTAATTTGGTTGCAGGTTTCAATCATGGAAATTGATCCAGAAGAGTTGATAATCAAACAAGAAATAAAAGAAGAAGAAGAAGTGAGCTTTCAACTAATTGAAGATCAAAATCCTGAATTTGTTAAGGAAGAAAGTTTGTGTAGTGAAATTAAAGAAGAGGACAGTTTTTGTAGTGAAATTAAAGAAGAAGAAAGTTTTCTTGATATGATAGATAACAAAACTTGTTTTGTACCAGATGAGATTAAAGAAGAAAAGAAATGTAAACAAGAAGTCATAGATGATTCCGAGATGAATGAGAACATGGATTTTAAAGAACAAGAGATCAATTGTGAATGGTATGTTTATTATTTTTAAAGTAAGGTTAGGTTGCTACGCTAAAATTTAAAGAATTTATATTTACAAACATCTTTTCTTATAAGATTAGTGGACTCTGTATAGCTCAGTTGGTAGGGTGGCCTTGTATTTGAAGTTAGTATGTCTGATTTGGAAGGTCAAGGACCTTAACCTTAACCTTTTATCATATTTTATGGATATTAATTCAAACAAAATCTTTTACAAAAACATGCGTTTGTTTAAGAACCATATTCATTTTGGGAATCATAGTTTGTACCTACAACTATTCGTGTTGTATATAATTAACCCCGATAAGTAGTTAAAAAATTTATAATTTAACAAATTTGATGATTTTAAAATTAATAAATCATGGCCACGCATAGTTGGTGATATATCTGTGACGTCACTGTACAGCAGGGGTCTCCAAACTACGGCTCGCGAAAGGATTTGGTCCGGGGCCCGAAGACGCCAATAAAAAAAAGTTTTGTTTCAGATATTTAGAACGAAAGATAGGCTGCGCGACGTACAACTAGCAACATACAACTAGCAACGTACAACGTCCATACACTGTCACCCCTCCGCCAGCGTTATGGACTCGTCCAAAGCACACCTTCCACTCCTCCCCCCACCAAACGGTGACGGCGTTAGTCACTGCTCCTCTCTCTACCACAGCGCAGTGTGTTGTCTGGACTTTGTTTACCTTTCATAACAGGGCGACATTACAGTGATTATTGTATTGGTGAACCACGCGCTTCGTGTGAATAAACATTGTTCTGTTCATAATTATGTTCCTATTAAAGAAAGGGAAAGTTGACAGTGAGTGCCGTGTTTTCAGCGAAAAGTGGCGTAATGACTATTTTGTGATTGAGCATAGCAATGCTGCTTTGTGTTTAATTTGCAACGAGAAAATAGCAGTTTTAAAAGAATACAATATCAGAAGGCATTATCAGAAAAGCAATCTATGTTTAATGCGATCAGCCTGTCTGCAAACACGGTAGCTCGCCGAACTGAAGATATTGGTGCTAACATTACAAACCAATTTGAGGATGCATGCAAAAAATTTGAATGGTATTTAGTAGCACTAAATGAATCTACGGATGTATCAGATTTAGCCCAAGTGCTTTTTTTCATTAGAGGTATTGACAGTGATTTTCAGATAACCGAAGAATTAGCAGATGTTTATTCAATGGAAATTAATGTTGCTGGAGAAAATATTTTTTCCAAAGTAAGTGGTAATATTTCAAACTAAAACTACCCTTAAAAAAAATAAAAGGTGTAACTACAGATCGTGGAAAAAAATATGTGTGGCAATAAAACATGGTTAGTAAAACGTGTGCAATGCTGTTAAAAGTGCAGAAAGGGAAAAACCAATGGTGTTACACTGCATTGTTCACCAACAAGCATGTGTGGGAAAACCCTTGATGTGTCAGAAATAGTGGAAGAAGTGGTAAAAACTGTAAATTACATCAGACCACATTCTGTTAAACACAGACAATTAACTTTTTGTCAGAAATAGAAAGCCAGTACTCAGACATCCCATATCATTGTGAGGTGCGTTGGCTAAGCAGAGGAACTTTGCTTATGAGGTTTTTTAAGCTACGCCAAGAAATTGACATTTTTATGATTGAACAGGGCAAGCCAGTAGAAGAGCTTTCGAGTGATCAGTGGCTATGGAAACTTGCATTTCTTGTTAATATTAAAACACATCTTAATATTTTAAATTTGAAACTTCAAGGCAAGAGTTCGTTTGTTAACGATTTGTTTTATCACGTGAAATCTTTCAGATTGAAACTAGTACTTTTTGAAAAACATGTAGGAAAAACAGTTTTGGACCATTTTGAAACTTGTAAAAACTTTTCTAGTGAAATGAGTGTGCCGTTTCCATCTCAATATGCAGCACAAGCTATTTCAAAACTACGTGAGGAATTTGAAACTCGCTTTTCAGACTTTGATGAAGCAACTACATCAGAAAAGATCAACCTATTCCAAAATCCATTTAAATATAAAGTTGAAGATGCTCGTACAGAACTTCAGCTCGAGTTGATTGATCTTATGTCAAATTAAAACTTAAAAGAATACTTCTCCGAGTGTTACAAAAATGAAGATCTTCGTCCTTTTTACAGGTGTGTAACTAAGTTGTATTAATTCTTTTTTTTTTTTAATACCTAAATTTAATTTAGGTTTTTATTCCAGGTCGTTAAGTGATGAGTTCAAAGCAATGAAGAGTTTTGCGAGAGAAATGTTAACTATATTTGGTTCCACATATATTTGTGAGCTAACCTTTTCGAAGATGAAACATGTGAAATCAAAATACAGGTCAATGTTGTCGGATGATCACCTAAAAGCTTTGCTCACTATTGGAACTACAAATTTCAATCCAAAATTCACCGACATTGTGAATAAAAAACAGCTGCACACATCTTACTAAAAATAAAGTTAGGTTTTTCTTTTCGAAAATGTTTGTGTTACATATTTTAAGTTTAAATAAATAAGTATGATTCTCCTGAGTGTTTTGTCTTTTAACCTTTGTATTTAAAATGCTTATTACTTTTTATTTAACTTTAACCAATAAAAATAAAGTATGTTGGTATAAAGAAGAAGTAAAAAACATATAAGTTAGACTTAGAAACACTCAAAACTTATGTTTAAAAATTAATTTATTTGTAAAAATAGACTGGACATGCTTAAAAACACTGCTTCCAAGTGTCAAATTTACAAAATTTTCCACCCTGGGGGAAAAGTTACCCAGACCCTGTTGGCCCGCCATACCACCTCGAAATTTCAATACGGCCCTTGGGTAAAATAGTTTGGAGACCCCTGCTGTACAGTATACTTGAGAAAGGTTGTAGTAGTTCCATCCAATTATATGCCAATGTGCTAAAGTCAAAACATAACATATAACATGTAAAACAAGTTTTTAAACATAAAAGATTGTTTTCAAAATAACCAACCCTCATTGCGGGTTGGCTTATTGTCTCTGTATACAAATAAATCGTCCGGACGTATTCGTAGTATAGGTATTACCAAATTTGCTGCTATAAGAACTAAATTTTAGATGTTGGTTATCGATAGCATTTACAGTAGGTACCACCAATTCGATCCATTTTTGTTTTTTTACAAATAAATATGCTTCCACTTGCACTTACTGCAGCTAATTTAAATGACTGCCTTGGCCTCTCACCGGTGTATTTGTATAGCCTGTTCAGCCGCACTCATCTATGATCACCGGTCTGTTGATCAGAAATTTACCGATCAGTGCGGATGCAGGCCTACTCAACCAATGCGGGGCAGACTTCATTTGGTCTCAATTAAATCAAGATTTCGTTATTTATGGGCATATTACACTATCAAATTTATTCGTCAAATATTTGGTCAAACTTTTATCAAAGCTTTGATGAAATCTTTGTCGAAGAAAACATATTACACCTCTGTACAATTTCTATGATGAGCTGGGTTATTAACAAGATATATTTTTGGGTTGTGTTTCTGTTTATTCTTTTATTATCATAATTTATTAACTATTATTAAAGAATTAGCCTACATTTAAAAGATCGTGATTCATATTATATCGGGTTTTAAAATTTCAAAATAAATCTTTAAAACACTTATTATACTTTTAAAATAAAGTAAACATAATCAAATTTCTCTTTTTCATAATGTAAAATGAAAGTTTTCATAGCTTCAACTCTCCATGTCAATTTTTCCATTGTATTATAAATATAAAAGAAAAGGTAAAATATAAAAGGAACACAAGGAATATATAGAACCTGAAAAAACATATATTTTGAGGTTAGGAGGTTACCTAACAATGCGTACTACTGTATAATAATATTTTAGAATTTTATTCTTATTCTTTTTTGAAAATCTTTGTCAAAGTTTACAGCACGTCAAAGATTCATCAAAATTTGATGAACAAATTATTTCGTCAAAGAATCGTCAAATTTATTTGGTGGAAAATCTATGATCAAAGAAATTTGATGTTTATTTGATAGTGTAATATGTACCTTAGAAACTGGTGAAAATTGAGTTGCAAAATTTTTTAGATAGTTGCTAGTAAAAAAGCTCAATAAAAACAATACATTCATAGTTTTAGTAACACAAGTCATCATTTCATGCTCCTAAATGAACCTAAAACTTTACATCATGTTTTTGAAGACAACTAGAGTTAGATAAATAATTGCCTAATTGTTATTAAATATCAACAGAACATTGAAACACCCACGATTTAATTGGACTGGTTTTTAAGGTTAAAGGTTGAGGCAACACAGAACACATGGTGTTTCTAATTTTACACCTAAAGCAGCCAAATTTGTGATTATAATTATTTAAGTGTGGAAATAAATTTTAAAGCTTTTAGTTGACGTTTTGGAAAGTACTAAATTTTTTTCATTATAGGGTATACAAATAAATATTAAGTTGGACCCAGGCCTAATACATGTTATATAAATTAACTGAAACAAGCTAGTGACTCTGTAAGTTTAGTCTCTAATGACGAGCCCCAAAGTTGGCTGCGCCATTTTGTAAGTTTCTCTGCTTACAAAAAAATAAATAAAAAATATATAAATTTGATTTGATTTGATGCAGTGGATTTGCAAGACTCTATTGATTTCTCGGGTTGTGAATTCAATGACCTGAATGAAAAATGATGAAGAGGATCAGATTAGGCCGAACAAAGCAGTCGATTTAGAAATGACCTTTGACATTTATTAATATCATATTCACAGCAATGAAAAATAAATTCAAATACATACAAATATGATACAAATTATAGATTATAAATTTTAAAGAGAGCTGGTGATTTATAAAAAAGAATTTTAAGTGCACTGTACTTACAAAAAGCAGACCACAAACTTATTAATTTTTAAAAAGAAAGAAAAAAGTCAAAACCCACCCGCACGCGCAAAACTATTGTAGTCTAGATCATTGTCATGTCCGATTTACTGTCACATTATTTAAGCGATCGCACTACACTCCATTTGACGATGAGAATTATTAATTCTCTTAAAAATTCAAATACTACTTTGTACTTGTAGATTAACAATACATGTTACATGATTAAACTGTTAATGCGCAACGCGTAACACTTCAAGCGATGTTCACTGCTTGGTCTCTCGTTGACAAGTGCCGTTAACGTTATTCCTCCACCGCTACATTCAGCCGGCGTCTATTTTCTCTCCACCAATCAGAAACGTCTAACGACAAACAGATGTTCAATTTCGTCAGATTCGTTGGTTGCTTACCAAAGCATTCCCTGTGGATCTGGCATGTGAAAATGCACGTAGACCATTTCTCTAGGAATTGGCTTGCAGGTGTTCGCTTCTTATCTCGTCTAGACTGGTGGACGTTGCTTTTCTAACTGCGTCTTAAAACTCGTATAATTTCCACGACTTGGCGTTAGTACATAGACTGTCCATTTTTTCAAACCCTACATTTAAATTTAATATAATAATTGATTTTAATTTTGTCTGCCATTTTAGTCTATTTCTTTTACGTTAAAATGCTTCCATTATTAAGCTCTCTTTCTAAAAAACATTTGTATAAATTAAATTCAATTCAAAAAATAAAAATGCTCTCTCGAATTAAAATTGACTTATGGTCCTATTCTATATTAGTATTGTACTTTGGGAAGTTGGAGATCTTACAACTCACATTGGTATACTTTGCAAAATGGTGGATGCCAATGTATTGCTAACTTCCTTTGGCTAACATGTTCCATCTGTAATAGTACCCGTTACACTAATGCTAACAGATTAAGTAGGCCTTACATAGTCATACAGCTTGTTTCTAGTTCAACGTGTTCCTACTTTGTCAAATTGATGTGATCTAGTCTTACTGTTTTCTTAATAGTTTACTGTCCCTTCTCTATACTCTGTGCTGTTTCAAAATAATTAGTAAAATCCATTCCACTGTATCTTTAACTATAAAAGTGGCAGACCGCAGTCTCTCGGGCGCAAATGCAACCCGCTCGAACCTTAGCGAGAATTTGCATATATTTGCATAATAAATCATTTAATCCACTTCAAATTATCCAATCGTAATAAAACTGGCACCATTGGAAAGGAAATGTATTAAACTTTAATTTTTGTATTTACAACTTTTTTGTAAAACGTATATTTGCATACGTAATCATCGTTTTAAAATATGCATATAGGGCTACAGCTAGTTCCGCACCCGAATCTGCATACAATTGTACTGTTATTTTCCACTTCTTTAACGGGCAACACCATCTACAGAAGTATTTCTATCGAGATTATAAAGCTACCATTGGATGGATTTGTCAAGATTTTATCTTTCTAATTGTGCCTTTCAATCAGATGTCACTATTTTACACGATTTATTCAAAGAATTACTGTAAACCCTTGCGATTGGACAGTTTTTCAACCAATGAAACAGCCCATTTGTCAACCAAGATAAGGCCTACTATATCATATGTGTTGATAGATTTCTTGACACCATTTTGTAGAGAAATGACTGACCTTTCTAACGGTGGCAATTAAACTAGAATAAACCAGTTTTTTGTCTGTCTAGACAGGGTAGAATGTACATATCTGGTGAGATCGCCTAGATCGTTCTGTTCCCATGCAATTCAAATGACCCGCCTTATCTCGTAGGCGAAGTTCCATTAGATTGATGTCATTTTGTTATTCAAATAAAGATAACTCAAACACTTTTGTGAACTAAGAAAAGACAAGTATACCATTCGTTTCATTGATTTATCCTCTTTACTTTGTTATAATAATATTTCATTTCTGGGCAAAGCATATATTAGTAAATTACGTTTTAAACTAATCCTAAGGTTTTTAGCAGTAGTGTATTTGGAACATAAAACTGGTTTTTACAAAATAAGAAATTTGAAATTGATAAATGTTTTATCTAAATTAAAACTAATTTATTTAAAACTAAACTAAATTAATTACAAAACTTTTTTAAGCTTACGAAAAAATTACAAAAAATGTTTACTACTTGTTAAGTAGGCCTAAAGTTGAACTTTTTCCTTTCGTTACTGACCATTTTTTGATCCTTAAGCTAATAACTTTTACAATTTCAAAAGAAACTAATTTTTAGTGGCATATTTGATTCTTTGAAGTTTCTTCTACAAAAATGCTATTGAACACTTTTGGATTGGGGTTAATGTACTATTTTTGGCGAATTTTTAAAAATATGCTTGCAAAACGCTATAAACAGGCTTTTTAATTTTAGCTTTAACGATGCCAGTTCTAGGGTTAAAAGAGAAAGTTAATGTTTATGAATTAAGGGTGTGCTCCAGTAAAAATAAAATGGATTTTTATCCCATAAGAGCAATGTTAAATTTCATACCATTTATTTCGTTTACTTTTTATCATAAAATTGTTTGCAAGGTCTCATTTTAAGTACAGTCACAATACGCATCCTTCTTGCAATTTACATTTTTTAAAATTTCTTTCATTTGTCAAGTAACTGACATTTTGTAAGTACAATGTTTGAATTTTTTTCCTAACACAATAAAAAATTAATAATTAAAAATAATTTGCAAGTAGGATCCTAAATTTTATAAAGTTTATTCAGTTTTTTTTCAACACTCAATTACAAAAGATAGACTCATAAAATGGTATGAAATGAGGCAATGTCAAAGCGTTCAGCTGCAAGAAATTACACTGTTTAGATACGGTTATAGAGAAGAGTGCTTGCGTAAAGAAATTGCACTGGTTATATAGGAATACAGTGATACCGGAAGTGCGTTTCCTGTTGATTTCTCGTTTACTGGAGCAGACCCTTAAGTCGTATTTAACCAATAAAACTTTCATTATCTTAATACCTTTACAGGTTATTATACATTTAGAATTAATGTAGGCCTATTTAGTTAATTATTTATAAGGTTCTACAAATATACATTTTATTACAAACAGTTTATAAGACTTTTATACATATTCACACAAGATAAATAATGGTGTCAGTAGGTTGTACATCATACAAAGAGGTACAGTACAGTCTCGCTAATCCGGTCTCCGATAATCCGGACGGCCCTAAAAAAAATAGTTGAAAATGCTCGAAAATCTTTGAAATTTGACAAACTTACAATTTAATAGTGTGGGACGCTAATGGTGTGTTCACAATTTGAAAATAAAAATGGTTTGGCACTTTAAAAATCGAATGAAGTCCATACGTTTTTATACTTTTTAATTCGTTACATCAAAAAGTTGTATTGCGAGAAAAATTTTTGTTTTTAGGGTAGGCGCGTCATGCAAACTGAAAAGTATTGTTTGAAAAAAATTGCTATTGTAGTTTCTATCATACAACAGTTAGAACACGAGCTTCGTTTCGCGGGTAATGTACGGGCGGCCGGCCGGCGGCTTGCGACTTGCATCCGTCATATTGTGTGAGTATTTGACTCTAAAACTGGCTTCACTCTTGCGTTCGACTTGACCAGTCTATTTAATTCTGTGGTCGCTGATATTTACTGTATACTGTATTACCAAAACACCTATTTTAATACGTTTTTTCACTAAAAACACAAACGGTATACATTTCATGCATTTTTTATGCTTTCTCCGTCTAATCCGGACTTTTACTAATCCGGACAGGGTTTGGTCCCTTCAAGTCCGGATTAGCGAGACTGTACTGTACTTGTATCAAGTACTAATACATCAGTAGGGAGAGAGGGGGGGCTTGACCCGCATTTTACATTTTAATTTTTGTATTTTTAAATTTTTGATATATATTTGTGAACACTATCAGAGATTGCTTGTTAAACATTTTACCTCATAATGTATGTACTGTTATAGAAATTTCAATTATTTTATATGAAAATAATATATTTTTTAAAAACCTGTAACTATGGTTAAACCTCCCCATATAAGGGAGGCTTGACCCATGCTAAGGGAGCGATGACCCTTAGGTAAAAACGTACACCTATTCTCAGTCAGGCTTTAGGATAACTAAAAAAAAATACTAGGTTATTACAAATATAGTATTTAATTACATTGTAAAATAAACTTTAACTTCACTATCCAACATTCTCAAATTTACTAGAGTCAAAATTAAATTTAATTTTAAGAGCTACCTTTTCCATTCCACCTCTTGATAGGGGGAGAGGGAGTTTAGCCACTACATCTTGCTTCAAAACAGCTCACCGATCTTCTATGTCAGGGTAAGAAAAATGTCCAGAGTCTTTCCTTCGCAGAAATACCACTTCACATTCATGAGAGGTTGAATTAATATATGAAACCGTTCCAGCAAAATGTGCCGTTGTTTGCTTCGTACAAAACTTCACTAACACAAAATCTCCAACACTCAAGTTGAATTCTGCTAATTCCAAATCAGCAAAGTCCTCCAAATCATTATCAGTATCACTGTAGTCAGTGTTCATGTCGTCTGATTGGTCAGTGGAATCATCGACTAACTTGAGTGGTTTTTTTGCTTCAGTCTTCCTCCGTTTTTCCAGTTTCGTTGCTTTCTTTGTTCCTGTAGTTTCTCTTTTTGCTAATTTTCTTGCATGCTCTTTTTCAATTTCTTCTTTTACTGGTGTACTGGTCAAAATAAGGGTCTTCCCAGGTTTCCGTCCTTTTCTTATGATTTTTCTAGCCCATGCTTTTGGGAAAGGTCTAACCATTTCGGGACTTACAATCTGCAGTCCTGGATTAAGATCGGTTGATGTTGATGGTAGGCTTATGATTCGTTGAATATCATTCTCGGTATTAGGCATATCTTCACTATTACCCCCTCCAACAGTATTTGATTTATATATTTTGGACACAAGTAATTTTATCCACAGTCTTTTGAAGATTACAAATTCAAAATATCCAAGACATCTAGGGTGCATGGAGATTAAGATTAACTTACAAAGATAATATTTATTCTTTTAATTTATACAAAAATAACATAAAGCTGAAAATATTACCTTGTTATTATTGCCTCGTTTAAAAAGGACAAACGTTTTAAACATTGAGTCTGTTAGTCATAGACCTATTCATTTATACCAAGATGAATAGTGTAAATAAAATCATGTTTAGTGTTGATACAATCATGACATTACTTATTGCATTATTGAAAAACACATCTTTAAAAAGGTGATAAAAAATTTATAAAAATGAGGGTTGGCCATATGTTTGAAAGTCCATATGGGAGGGTTGAAATGAAGGAAGCTGGTTGGAAACACCAATGCTTACAATGCTTTCTCCCTAGCACTACCTCGCGGCGAGATCATGTACTATTTTCGCGAACACCTTTTTTCCGGCACACAACCCCCGTATGGATGCAAGATCTATTTATTATTCATGATCTATGCTAATGCCAAGTGGGTCAAGGCTCCCAAAGTGCACTTTTTTGTTTGTTTTTCTTTTCTAAGATTTAAGGTTAGGTAACTTATAACTACACTGTTTTAAAGAGAATTATATTGACTTCAAACTTCAAACTTAAAAACTAGGGGCTATCTTTAATACTTCTAGTGATATACTCTTATAGATAAAAACAAATACTTACATGGAAATTGCTAAAAATCTTCAAATTATCAGAGCAATCAAACAATGTTTCATCTACTAGCACAGTGTAGTTTCCCTCTAATTATAATATGTGACAGTTTAAAAAAAGTCCTAGACAGCTTTAGAGCGGAAAATTCAAATATGGGTCAAACCTCCCCTATGGTCAATGCTCCCCTGTCTCCCTACCATGTTTTATCAGGTACATAAACCTGTACCAACCCACCAATACCTGTCATTCATAATAATAGTAAAAATATTAGGATGTTCAGGTTTTTATTAAGAAATTGAGATTAGAAAATATAGTTGATAATGTTGGGAGCTGATATGATGGCAAGAGTAAGGAATGTTTCGCTTAAGCCAGTGTTATCTAGTATTTTTCTTTCATGGCTTCAGTGTTACCCCTGTTTTAAGGCAAATTACATAGTTTTCTGGTTAAGATCAAGTATCTTTTTTTACAAATTGTTATTAATTCAATTTTTGTATGTGCGTAGGTCTGAGTCTATATTAAATGAACCTGACCCCTTGGACCTCAGTGACATTAAAGATGTAAGTAGAATACAATTTATTAGTAGGGCCTATTACAATTATTGCGTATCTATAATTTCAACATACCCACCTCCAAGTGTTAAGTTCTTATATAAACACAGGGTGTCCAGCAGCCTTGAAAATCGGGAAGATCGGGAATGGTGCTTGAATTTTTTATTCGGGAAAATATCGGGAATTATGCTTGAATTTTTTTGGCCGTCGGGAATTTTACCGAAAATTAGGGACGTATCGATTCTCGATACCACCGATACTTTACCTTCTTGGTATCGAGAAATAGCCGAAAACTCGATACCGATTATTGATACCAAGAGATACTCAGTTGTCAGACCTGCCCGTTCTCGTATTTAGAACGGAGACTCCGTGAATGTAATCTCTGGTATTTGCTATCGCATTCTCTGTATTTTTAACTCAATTCAGCATTTAACAATAAATATCAGTAGGGAAAAATGTAAAACATTCTTAACTTGATCTATGTAGACATTTTCCCCAGTAAAATGTTTTAGGCAATTGTTTCCTTTGTTAAGTAAACGCTTCTTGTTTTATTTTTATTCATGCATAGACTGTTATTTGTACACAAGAAGTCTAGTAGGCTCAAGGTCAACCCCTTATGGATTCGTTGGTTATTGTGTCTATAAAATTAGGGTGTCTACTGTGATGAAAAAATAACACCTTTTATAGATCGGTAACAAAAGTATTTAAAGTAGGGATGGGTCGGTTCCATTTTTTTCGGTTCCCGGTTCTAGAGCCAAATCGGTTCTCGGTTCATTTATTATTCAAGGAATTTAACAAGAATTTAAGAGTAACGTACAAGATTTAATTTGAATACTGAAATGATTAAGTATGTTATGTACAGGTAATTAAATAAAAGTATTCAGCTAAATTAAATTACAGACAAAAAGTCCATCACTCTTAACGTCTATTGTAAAATATTGCCACACTTTCGATGCCATTGCTGAAAAG
This sequence comes from Philaenus spumarius, assembly GCA_018207615.1. Taxonomy (NCBI): domain Eukaryota; kingdom Metazoa; phylum Arthropoda; class Insecta; order Hemiptera; family Aphrophoridae; genus Philaenus; species Philaenus spumarius. The sequence goes on along the minus strand of JAGFPH010010584.1, from coordinate 22,979 downwards.
ACTAGCCTACTGGGGTTAAGTTTCCACATATCCTCAACTAACTAAATTTAATCAAATTAATATGTTAATTCAGTAGAGCGTTGATTATCCGAACGTCAATCATCCGAAAGCGGAAATGTACTGTAAATAAATAAGTACATTACAGTACTGCAAATAATTCCGAATTTAAAGTTTTTTACTCGCTGTAGATTTTAGGGAGTTTGTGCGCTCAACGGAACAGCAGCCGCTGTTGAGTAAGCCGAGCGCTTTGCCGCCCGCTGCTGTCAGTCGTAAGTGAGTACACAGTGAATTTAATTACCTGAACAAATTGATTATCAGAAGTCCCTCGGTCCCAATTTGTTTGGAAAATCAACTGTATTAACTAATACGATAACTAAAAGAAAAATATTTTAATTTAATAAAAAAATGAATAAAACACTGCACTAAAACTGAATACTGTACGTACGTATTTACACACAGCCTTATTAACTTGATATTACTTTGTTCTAACAAGTTGTTCAGACTTCAGCGGGACTAAACTGACGCCGTCGAATCAAATTTTCGATGATTGAAGTTCCAATTATTTCTGAACTTATTCGAATTGAACGTTCAGAAACAAAACATATAATATTCCGAGCGATAACGCAATCCTGGTCAATTGTAAAAAAATATACCGAATCGAATTCCGAATAATTGAAAACTTGTTTTATTTTAAATTGCAACGCATTCCAGAAAAGCAACTGATATTACAGTAGTATCGTGAAAATAACATTTTCGTTGACCTTAGCCGTTGTAATTTAAATTAAGTTTTAACGCCGGCGTTTTATAAAATTAGCGCTGGTAATATTCGTACGTGATGTTCTTCTGCGCACATTTGTCATTTTATTTTAAATACTATTCAACAATGGTAGTTTATAAAATTGGCACAAATAATTAATTGTATTCGGGCATTGATTTTTTTGAGGACATTCACTGTGGTACTTAAATTATGTTTTATCACTGATTTTTCATACATTTTACCTAATTGTATTCGGGTTTCGTTATCTTTCGTGAAAACTCGCTGAAGTATATTAAATTACGTCTTAACACCGATATTTCATAAAATTAAGGTTCTGCTAATTGTGTTTAAGCGTTAATTTCTTCCATAGACATTCGCTATTGTATTTTAGGGTCTTTTCTGTTATATCCTCGCATTTTCAAACTATTTTCTATAGAATGAGGATTAGTCGGGATAGAACTACAAATGTGAAATATAATATTTACTCACCATCTAAACGTATAATTGTTGGGAAAAAAATAATAAACAATTTTTAAACATGCGCAACTTTACTATTCGACTCTAGGCTAACCTATGGCAACAGAAATGCAAAAATAATAATTTTAAAAAATACCTAAAAGGTTCCAACCTAACCTTTTTAGTCAAAGTATGTTTACCTGTATTCAACATTTAACAGTAAAATGTAAAACAACGTCATTGTCTGCAAAAATATTAGGCTAGTGTCGAATACTAAGGTAAGGCGTTTGCGATACTGTAACCCTTATCTAATATCAACAAAAACTGGAAACTTCCTTCCTTATATGTTATGGAGTAGTTATAAATAATTATTTGGACATTCCCGATTAATCCTCTTCTATAGAAAATAGTTTGTAAATGCGGTGATATAACAGAAAAGGCCTGTATTTTAAATAATATTTTACACTGTTTTTATTAAATTGGACTATGTTAATTGTATTTTCTTATGCGGACATTCCATTGTTTTCGGGAGTAGGGTTTTTCGCTGGCATATGCTGTTGTATATTAAATTGCGTTTGAATGCCGCGTTTTATAAAATTAGCGCTAAATAATGTAAAGCTAGCTGTTGTAATTTTTTTCGCTGTCAAGTATTTTTTTTTTTTTTTGTATCGGTATCAGGTAATCGAAAAATCTGGTATCGACCCATTCCTACCGAAATTAAATAAAAAAACCAAGTTTTTGTTAAAAAAATACATTGCAAACATCGACTTTGGCAGGATTCGATATTTCCTGCCGATATCGGCGTAATCTACAGATGTTCCAAACACAACCGTTCCAGTTTTGTTTCGTTCCGGCGCTGTAATATGTACAGTATTATGATTGTGAAAAGGACTACTAGCCAAGCCGTTTTCAAAGATTTAACTTTAAATATAGTTCTAAAAGTGTCTGCTACATAAAAATCACAGTATCTTTTTAAAAAAAAGAATTAAGTGTTTTTTTTGTTTTTGTAGTTGTAATAAAGTAACTACAATTGATGTACGATCAATGCTTCGATCGGCGAAATCTCAGTATAACCTAGCCTATAATCATTTGTCCAAGCCATTCATAAAATCGATTTCTTTTGCCGACTTACACTGTGGTACTTAAATAATGTTTTAATGACATTATTTAATAAAATTTGCGCTAATTATGTTCGGGCGTTAATTTCTTTCACTGGCATTCGCTATTGTATGTTCGATAATATTTTAACACAGGTTTCCCGTTAAACGGCCACAATTGTATTCCAGCATCAATTTATTTCACAGTCAATCACTATGGTACTTAAATTACGTTTTAATGGCATTATTTAATAAAATTTGCGCTAATTATGTTCGGGCGTTAATTTCTTTCCCTGAAATTCGCTATTGTATGTTCGATAATATTTTAACAAAGGTTTTCCTTTAAACGGCCACACATTTTATTCGAGCATCAATTTATTTTGCGGGCATTCACTATGGTACTTAAATTACGTTTTATTAGCATTATTTAATAAAATTTGCGCTAATTGTATTCGAGCAACAATTTATTTCACTGTCATTCACTATGCTACTTAAATTACTTTTTAATGGCATTATTTAATAAAATTTGCGCTAATTATGTTCGGGCGATAATTTCTTTCACTGAAATTCGCTATTGTATGTTCGATAATATTTTAACACAGGTTTTCCTTTA
>JAGFPH010010584.1:0-20046 GCA_018207615.1 Philaenus spumarius | reverse complement strand
GTTAATTTCTTTCACTGGCATACGCTATTGTATGTTCGATAATATTTTAACACAGGTTTTCCTTTAAACGGCCACACATTGCATTTGAGAATCAATTTATTTCGTGGACATTCACTATGGTACTTAAATTACATTTTATTGGCAGTATTTAATAAAATTTGCGCTAATTATGTTCGGGCGTTAATTTTCTTCACTGGCATTTGCTATTGTATGTTCGATAATATTTTAACACCGGTTTTTCATTAAACAGTCACACATATTGTATTCGGGTGTTAATTTCTTTCGCGGACATTTACTGTGGTACTTAAATTACGTTTTAATGGCATTATTTAATAAAATTTGCGCTAATTATGTTCAGGCATAATTTCTTCACTGGCATTCGCTATTGTATATTTGATAATTTTTACTGTATCTATTTACTTTTTTACTGGTGTTAGCTAACAAATCTTTTACGTAGGTGAACAGTAAATAACTTAGGGACAGAGCATAAACTATAATATCGGGGGAAATGACTGAAACATTTTTTCAGAAAAGAAAATTGGCCTATTATAATAATTAAATTGTCTGAAAAAATACTATTTCAAAACTAATACATTTTTGAAATCGATTTGGTAGCATAGTCTGTTGTGAACTCAATATTTACTAAATATTTATAAAAATTATATTATTTATTCTTTGTTGAAAACTGGGCATTTTAAGATACTTTGTAAAGGGCAAATACAGTAGAGCGTCGAAAATCCGAACTAATTGGGACCAACGGGGGTTCGGATTATCAATTTGTTCGGATTTTTGAAAATAACCAAGAAAATGCCACTTAGGCTAAAATATATGCCCTTTAATCGATTACAGGTTAAACATTACAAGCAGTAATGTTATTACAATACAGTATCTAAGACTACTTACATATTATGATTTACAAGAACTTGCACGTACACAGTTTGGCCAACATGATTACACTTGTAACTCTCAATTATTACAGTACAGTACATAAATAAAAGTTCACTTGTACATTGTAGTCAACACACACAAAAAAAAAAATACTGTACAGTACACTACTGTATGTACGACACACTGTTATAATGATTACGCAAAGAGAAATGAATGAACTTTCTGTATATTTACTGCTAGTGTTAAAGCAGCTTATTAGCGTGACAATGAAAATACTGACAACCGGTCTGTTGCGAGGGCGTTTGAGAGCAGGTATAAGAAGTGTTTAAAAAGAGATAATTATGTCAAACTGCGATGAAGATTTTTGCGAAATTTTTAACGACGCAATAATTGGAATTTGCGAAAACAATATTTTTGCATGGGCTGCCTCGGAACGCGTTCGGATTTTTGACGTTTCGGATTATTGACGTTCGGATTATCGACGCTCTACTGTAATTTCATATCACCTAAATATTGTCTTTATTACTTGCCCCTCTATATTTATTAATTTTGCTATCTACCCTATCTAACTATTATTATGGTCTAAAATATGATTGATTATTGGTCTAAAACTGTCTTATTTTTTATGTGTGAACAGTTTGATTTATTCTTAATGGTTGAATTTTATTAGATAGGTAACCAACTTGTTCAATGTTACAATAGACGATTAGGACAGCTACTGTTTGTTGTGTTATGAACAAACAATATTAATTTGTTTATCTAATTTTGTTCAAAGTAGGTATTAGATCATTTAAACAAACATATTTTTTCTCAGCAATCCCCAATTATAATTTTAAAAGCGTAATATTATAAGATTTATGATATTATTATAAGACTTTTAAGTGTTATCTATATTTGAAAAAGTTGTATGTTTATTTGTAATATTTAAATGGCTTAACTTCATTACAGATACATTTAATGCCTTTTAACTTTATTATTTTTATTATACTGTTTTTTTTTAATTAATATAAGTGTTTTTTTTTAATCTTAATAATAGGTATTTAGTAATAGTCTTGTTTAGTGCAATTTGTGTTTTACAAGGAGTTACCCTTGATTTAATTTACATATAAAATATTCGTTTTTCATCTAATATTTAAAAGAATCAGATATATATAATATACACACAAGTGAAAGAGATCAAATAATTTGTATTGTGTAATGTTTACTTTTTCATTAGTTTATACCCAATTACTGTACTAGTAGCTTGTCGATAAAAGCCTTGAATTCATAGAACTTAGATCACTGGACACCCTGAAACATCAAATAAGGAATAACATTTTATGATCAGTATTGTGTTTATGATTATTTGAATACAGTGAGTTAGTTGTCTACTTACAAACTTAATGTGTTCATAACAGTTGTTCTCAAGGCCAAAAGATTATAATAAAAAATACAGTGTTTTGTGAGAATTCAAATTCAAAACTGTTTTTACAATTACTTGAATAAAGTAGAATTAATATTGTTAAAATAAACTGCTAAAGACAAGTGATTATAAATCTAGGACAACATTTATTAAATTTATACATATAAAACAACTGCAGTGCAATCACATTACTTTAACCCAACCATTAGTCTTAATTAATGTAGTTAATTAATGGTGCGAGAATGTAGTTAATTTTTTTTAAGGTAGTGACCAGGGTGTAGAACATAGTAAGCTCTACTCCCCAGTACCTTCTTCCTACCTAACATTCTACCCCCTCCGCTTTTTTTTTTGTTTCAGTTTCAGTTTCTCGCATCAGATCAATAAATTAAATCGAATCGGTTTAAGATACTGGATGATTGGATTAAGGTATATTTTATGATCCAAAGGAGTCAATAAGACAAATCGGACAACAGTCAAAAAGACTATTCCAAAGCAGGAATAGTTTCAAAATTTACAGGAAACTGCACAAGCAGGCCATACTATACACAACACTTCTAATCATCCCTACAACCTCAAAATATCAGCTTATAGTCTAATTGTTTCATACATAGAGCGCTCAACGTACCTGTGAACAAAACAGATTTCGACCAGGAAATAAAAACAATAAAACAGTTAGCTACATCAAATGGATACAAACACGCAATAATAAATTGAATTATAAAAAAGAAAAATAATAACAACCAAATAACAAAAGAAAAACCTAAATACATTACTGGAATACCATTGAACACTGGAAATTATCGCAGAAAAATGTTCCCAAAACAAGTTGACAAACTATCCTTTAAAACTAAAAATAGCTAGAGGTATTTTGTTATCAAAAGCAATCAAACCAAAACCCAAAGAAGATTGTCTGTACATTGCAATCTATATAATATAGAAGAAGTAGAATATATAACATAATTTGTGACAGTTGCAATATGCATTATATCGGTCAAACAGGACCTACATTCTAAGAACACATCCCCTAAAGCAAATTGAACATAACCCAGTCTAAATATGCAGAACAGCTAATAGATACAGGTCGTACTTGGAATGTTAGCGGGCCCGATTATTAAGTTTAAACGAAACAATGATTGTGCATTTAACTCCAAAAAACCCGGTTACCATAGGGGCCGTGGAAAACTGCCAACTCACCAGATCTAATGCTAGAAACCAACCAACTTATAACAACCACAAACACGGGTAACCAGCTTTGACTAACAGAAATTTACTTATAAAGAAAAACACAAGACACCATGTTTGGTAGACATTACAAGTCCGACCAACACTATATGCCGACAACCATAAATAACTTACATCACGGAACTATAAACTGACATATCAGGTAGCCGAGAGCTATAAACGATAGGAACTATAAACAAGATCCGGTAGCTACGAACAAAAATTCTTAGCAGGCCATAGTTAAATTATTTAATATAGTCGTGAACATTTTGGTTGTAGAAGTTCAACAATCCCGAGATAGTGCTATGTTGAAAAAAGTTGACGTCTTGACTCTTGCACAGTTCACAGATATGCCCATGCCTACTAGATAATCGGTGACATTCTACATAGATAAATTGTGACACGCTCAGAATCTGTCGATCAATCCTAACCCGGATCCTGAGCGCATTACATCCTTATACCAACATCCAAAGTAACATGAAAATTCTGTATAAATGTTCCAAAGGAGCAAATTTGAATGTCCTTGAAGAATTCCACATTTACAAAGCCACAATATCAGACCCAGATTTGTTGTTAAACGAGAAAATCTATTTCCAGTCTAATACTATATTTGACATTATTATCAGAGCCCAATCTCTTCAATCCTCAAACATAAACACAGTTATGCAAAGTCATAAGATAAGTACTGACTCAAGGACGGACTAGAGTACATGTGTGCAGTCTACCTGACATTTCATATTATGATAAGCATATCAGCATATTTATGCCCCGTGTGTTGCGTGTATTTAAATTTAATGAGTGGAAAGTGGAAATATTTAGTTTCTTAATGCGCATTAAATAAATGCAAATCATTTTTTATAATATTTTATTAATTCAACAATGCCTGAGAAATAGACGAAACGATCGTCATCAGCAAAACAGAGACAAAATAGGACTGTGAACAGCATTTACGCAAAAGTAAAGGTATTTATTTACTATATCCGGCCCTGTTTTATGACTGTTCATCTAGCTTTAAGGGAGGTTATATTTAATTTGTATTGTTTTAGGGGTTCCTATCACAATTTCACCCCTTAGCAGCTCAGTATAAAATACAAATATGGTTTACTTTTTATATATATCTTGTAAGAAATAAATGTACAAATTTCCAGCTCTCTAGTCTTAATGGATGTATAATAATAAATATTTATTGTTTTAGGGGTTTTTTCAACCATTAAATCAAAATAATTTATAGCCTATGTCTCATTCCAGGTCATGGTCTATGAGTGTGCCAAATTTCATTCAAATCCATCCAGTACTTTTTGCCTGATTGGCAGTCAAACAAACGGACAAACTTTCACATTTATAATATTAGTAGGATAATGTAGTAAGCTTTGTTTCAAAGTACCTTCCTCCTGCCTTACCTCACCTCTTCAATCCCTCCATTTGTTTGTTTAGTTTCTACTGATCAGCATAACATTTTCATTATGTAGATAATATAACAAAAATCCACAAAATAAACTTTTATATACTAACAAAAGTTTTTAATTTGTGTTTGACAGACCCCTTATTGCGATGTCTTATGTCTCATATTACTCATGCTACTAAGTACCCTTAACTAAGGGTCAAACAAGATAAATCCTTTTAATTATAGCACACTGGTAAAGCTGAGTTTCACACCAATCTTGAATTTCAATAGTTTTCCCCATTTATGAGTGTGTGTTGTTTAAACAGTGTGATCTTTGTTTCAGACTAAATTGTTTCCATACTATGAGTCAGCTGAGTCATCGAGCAGTTCCAACACCACTGGTTAGTTTAGTTTAGTATTGTTTTATTTTGTTTGTGACTATAGAGCAATATGTGACAGTGAATAATTAGATTGTTACTGCTCTACTTCTGAGTTTTAAATAATGTATTTTACCCTACAGCATAGGAGCATGCAAGTTTCCATGCTTTTATGATGTTCAGAAGTTAGTTCTGTGGTAATAAAATATACCTCGACACCATGCTTAGCTTCTGCTTAAATTGATGGTGATGTTTTCACTTGTAGACATTTTGAAGCCAATCAATTAAATATTTTAAGATTTTAAACCCGTGAGAACTGCCTGACTGTCTGAAATTATGTAGATCTTTGTTTATTTTTGTATATTGATGTTTTTCTCTGACGCAATCCTCTATAGTGTGGATTATGGTTCATCTTTATGTGCATTTTTGCCAAGAGATTTACTTTCTGAAATTTGAACCTATTATTCCTACTACCATATGAGATAAAGTTTGTCTGGATTTGGATCACTTTTTTCAAACTTGTTCTTGTCATGATACTTAGCTCTGAGTTGTCTGTCGGGCAATTGCCTGAGAGCAGCTATATGTTTAATGGGAGCAGATCCAATGACTGTGGTGCAGGTATTACCAATAGTATGCCTAGCTGAAGCTCCTCAAGTTTTAGCAGGAGTCGTCTGCATACCTGCATTGCAATATTTACTCTTAGGTTTTCCTTTTCAATGTGTAAGTTCTACGTGCCACAAAACCTCTAACCCAAGTAATCGAGCAGTTCATCCATCACAAATATAATGCCCCACTTTGGATCCATGCCATCACTGCTGTGTTCTGAACTCCCCTCTCAGATAGACTTGCCTTTATACTTTCTAACATGGTTCTGCTCATTCTAACTGCTAAAGCTTCTATTCCCTTCTCCCTTGGCTCTGCTGGAATAAAATTATAGAATATGTTATCAATATCCATGAAGGTGCATATTGTTATCCCTTACCTTAATTTTCTGTTGCCCCTTGCAGTATGCACGGTAAAGAAATTGTGTTTGGTTTTCTTGTTTGTTAGGCATTCATCAAATTGAAAGCTTAATATTAATCTAGGTGGTGAGCAACTTTGATGGTCTTGGTCGAAAGATAGTTTTAACTAATGGCAGGTTAAAATCAGACTGCTGCAAAACTATGGGATCTTAGTAATTACATTGACTCATGAATTCAGATAATTCAAAATATGACCAGGACTTTCCAAATAAACAGTGAATTAACCAGCTGATTCTCGTGTGATAGCTGTTGGTACTCTGTATGAGATGGTTTTACAACTAAGTTGGCAATGGTTTAGGATTAGCTAAAATTATGAGGAAATGCAATTGTTTTCTAAAAACTCAGTTTAGGGTAATCAGGGAACATAGGAATACCTGTTTTACTATATTCTTAATTAGTATTTGGGGTCGTCTTTATGCATTGTATATGTAAATATAGTATCTATTTTATTGTTGGGATATTAAACTAGGGCATTTAAAACGTTGTGGTCTTGATGTTACTCTCTCGGCTGTTTTTAGATGACAGACCTCGTGTCCTCTCTAAAATTTCCCTACCACACAGTTTCACGTATTTTAATTCTTCTTTGATTGGACTATTTGAATCTTATATTGCTCTGATTGGCTTTCCAGTTTTACATATTTGGCAGTATTGATCGCGTGCCTGCACTCGTTGATTCACACATAATAACGCATAGTTGTTTTTATGTTTTAAGTAATTCAAGCTGGTATATCCGCTGTAACTTCCTGTTGAAATAATATTACTCACAAAGCTAGTCTGGCCTGTTTCTATAGATTCATTTATTATGAATTTATTTCAATTTTATTTTATAAATTATTATTATAATTATTTTGTTGTTGCTGATGTTAAAATGTTAAAGACGTGGGTATTGGTATTTCAAGTATTTGTGTTTACTCACCAATATTTACAATGTTTATTATCTTCTCTTTGTTATATTATTTGAAAATGTTAGGGTGTTAAATTAATTTATTACTACTTAAAATCATTTATCAATAAAATCGAAATTATATAATAGATATTTGTTTTTCTCATTTTTCTAACTCTTATGCTATACACAGTGAATATATTCACCTAATTAGCTTATTTTAAATTTTCTGCCTCCACCATATCAGGTTATTCTGAAGGTTAAGCCTTCATCATGTCAGGTTAATTTTTATTTAGGCGTCTACTGTGTAAGATTTATTTTGAACTTACGTATGATTGTTTTGGGGACTCTACCAGATTCGACTTACGAATCAAACTTTGCTTGGCTTGAGAGGTGACTTAAGCCACTTGGTACAAATAATTTCAGAGACGTTTTGAGTTTGCATCAAATATATAATTAATGTTAAAACCGTTTACACATCTACAATTTTAAAACATTCAGAATTTTAATATAATTTACTTACTAATGGTTGAATTTACATGAAATGAAAGTTGTACTCAGGAAACTGAACAAATCATTCAATATCAAATTTCTTAATTTTTAATCTTAAAATTAGCTCTTTCTCTAAACTTAATGATAAGTTACTGCATTTACTAAACTTACTTCCTTCTAATAATTTGATAATTATTGCATTTAATGTATAATGTTGTTAAGGGAAACTGTACCAATTAGTTTCTATGCAGTCTCCTTAATATTTAATATATACAACTTATTCTTTATTAAAATTAGCTAATAACAAAATTAATATTTAAAATTAAAAGTTCGTTAATTAAATTAACATAAGGTTTTTATTTTAATGCCTTAACTTTAGCAGCTGTTTCTGACATTTTAAATTGATTGTTAAATTGGACCGGAATCTCCTTTCAATTGCTTAAGAGGGTTCTGTACCTGAATTAAATATCTTGTTTTATGACGCAATAGTGCTGCGTTTAGCGTCCCTACTAAGAGTAGTTCGTAGATTAGTCGCTAGTCGAACGTTATAGTTTTACTAGTGGAGTAAAGCACATGATATTACCCCTCCTACCGCTGCATTTTGTTGACAGTTTTAATACAAGTTACAAGCTTTTCCTTTCCTTTGTGCAAACACACATAGCCGCCTAGCCAGTGTGATGTTCCAATTAGTTGAGCTGTTGCATTAGGTTTAGGCTCTGAACTTAGACTTATAAAAGTTAATAACTCACGAGAATATTGTTTTAAATGATAAGGATAAAATATATGCAGTTAAACAATCACACAAAAGCCAATAGTTTTACACTCATCTCCCTAATGGCCTTTCATTTTTTTTAAATATTTGTCTATGAATTTTCTTGCATACAATTCTGCATTGTTCGCTAAAGCTATGTGAAATATTATATTATTCTTTTCACTTGTTCTCAGAGCAAGTTCTTCTAATGCAGCTGACTTGATGGAATAGTCCTAGGGCCCAGGCCTTTAAAATTTTATGATTACCTAACTCTTGTGACTTCGTATATCTCTTATTTAAGTCGAGTCGGACAACATTTTTATTTGCAACAATTCTCGGTAGCGGGGCGTTTTCCTTTGAGAACCCGACAAAGTCATTGATTTGATGCGGTAAAAAAAATTATAACCTAAACAATAATATTTCTTTTAGTCGAAAGTTTGTTTTATGTAGAAAACGAAAAACATTTTGTCGGACAAATATGATTGGTCATTTCTATGCGTCCGACACCCCGAACATGGGAAAGTTATGGCGTCAAAAAATTTAGTACCTAACTGCTGATTTTTTCAGAATCGTTTATAAAAAATATATATAACTAAGTGGTAACCTTGTCCGACAAAATTGTCGGGGCATACTTGTTGTCGAACGCCTTAAAGTTAAGGGTTTCATGCAACCCTTATATTTATGACCTTTTGTCGGACAAAAATAGGGTATGTAAAGTGTCTTATTTTGTGATCAGTGATTCGATTGTCCGTCAAAAAAATTGGGGCAAATAATTAGTCCGACAAAAAAAGTGAAATTTTTAAATAAATCTATAAATTGTAAATGGGAGGCGCAGTTCAATTCAAACGCATTTTTCTCAGTTATATAGTGCTAAAGCTGAAAATTGATTAAAATGTTATTTATAACATTTAGAAGGGCATAACAAACTCGTTTGCAAAATTTGTCATATGCGTTAAATAAATAGTTCTTTAAAATTATAAAAAGTCTGTAAGTAATTTTCTGCTGAAAATTTTTATTTTTGTGGAATATTTTTAAATTTTATTAAAAACTTTACATCACGATCTTCATAATACTACTAAAATAAAAAAAACTAAACTTTTATCTTAGGAGAAAAAACTCTAAAAATGTTTTATCGCACCATCCTCTTATATGTGTACATCATTGCAATATTTAATCAACCATAAAAATCAATAAAAAATTATGGTTTTTTGCCTAAATTGGAATCCCTAAAATAACGACACAAAAAAACAATCTATTTTGCTAAATTTTTAGAGCTCAAACCCAATGCTTGAAAAGCTAACTTTGATAAACTACTAATTTTCAGAGGTTAAACCACGAGCTGTATTCATTTAATTGGAAATTCGAATAGAAAAATAACAAAATAATACGACCAGCAGCTGAACCGCTGACGTGAGTTGAGCAAATTTCCAAAATTAAGTTTATAGGCCTATGTTTTAGGGTCTCAACCAACAATATGGGAAATAGGTCTACTCACGACGGTGCTGAATAGCTGCTTGTGTTTATGAAATATATTAGTAAAATTTGATTGCTACTAAGCCTCCAGCTTCTACTCACGCGCTCCTTCGTTACACTCGCAGAATAAAAACTCGTCCATTGGCCTCGGATGAGAAGATAAAATCCACCATGTGGCTTTGAACTGGGTACTTTTATGGTATTTTACGTTTTGATCGATTTTGGGGGAACCAAGCGAGCTATAAGATCGCGTAAAAAAACAAAATGTGCAAAATAATATCCTAAGTTTATATCTTTAGAAACCAGTCTAAAAAATTAATTCTCGTCTAAAAGAATGAAAAATCTATGGTATGTACAAGGTAACTTTGGCATACGATTTGAATGGATTGCAAGTTTGGTTTTATAAACATTAAATGGTGCTTAATATTGAGAATATTGAGTTCATATTATTTAATTTAATAACGAAGTAGTCACCCTTTGTACCACCCTTTAATTTTATACCACCCTTTGTATAAATGTTTACAATGTGTTTATAACAATATTGTACTTATTTAAATAAAAACCCCGAACCACAAAACAAGGAACAAAAACAATAACTAAACAACTAAATTGTAGTGTTAAAACCCTCTGAGGATGATGACCATGTCATCGAAATGTACATAAGGGTAACGTATTAAACATAACTTACAATTTAGTTGTTTAGTTATTGTTTTTGTTCCTTGTTTTGTGGTTCGGGGTTTTTATTTAAATCAGTGTGATTTTGTCGCCACAGTGCTCTTTTATTTGTTTAATATTGTACTTGATAATTATAAGCTTACATTAATGTAACGCTATTAAATTGATTTGTAAATACTGTATAATAATTACTAAATATGTATTCATTATATATAGATACATTTTGTCAGTTTCTACATAATAATTTGTTTTCAAATATCCATATAATATTGCATTTTTAATATGTAGAACTACTTAATGTATGCTACTTTTAATACATTCTAATATTCTAATGTTTTTCAGTTTTTTTTCGAAAATCCCCAATATTGTCTGACAGATGGTTCAATGTGTTTGAAATATTATTACAAAAAATAAAAATAAAAATTGTATGTTAGGTCATAAATATAAGAGTTGCATAAAACCCTTAACTTTAAGGCGTCCGACAACAAGTATGCCCCGACAATTTTGTCGGACAAGGTTACCACTTAGTTATATATATTTTTTATAAACGATTCTGAAAAATTCAGCAGTTAGGTACTAAATTTGTTTACGCCATAACTTTGCCGTGTTCGGGGTGTCGGACGCGCAGAAATGACCAATCATATTTGTCCGACAAAATGTTTTTCGTTTTCTACATAAAACAAACTTTCGATTAAAAGAAAGCTTATTGTTTAGGTTATAAATTTTTTTACCGCATCAAATCAATGACTTTGCCGGGTTCTCAAAGGAAAATGCCCCGCTACCGAGAATTGTTGCAAATAAAAATGTTGTCCGACTCGACTTAAATAAGAGATATACGAAGTCTCAAGAGTTAGGTAATCATAAAAATTTAAAGGCCTGGGCCCTAGGACTAGAAATGTAACATGATAGTTTACACATGTGTTTATAGTATCAGTTATAATCTAATTAACTGTGTCCCAGAGCAAAGATTTCTTCTTAACTAAATTGCTTTGAATATTGGAATATTTTTTAATTCGATTGATTTTTCATTTTTATTATTAACGTATTTTGGAATATTTATATACATCAATATATCCCTGACATACTACTCCTACTAAGAAAATAATTAATAACATGGAAGGTTTTACATATTATCTTTGGTTTTTGCTACGTAATACGCAAAAAAGCTGTTAAAACCATGAGAGGTAAAGCTAGTTGGCGCTCCTGAATTTTTGTTCAAAGATACATTCATGAGAATCCACTCATATTATTTATTCCAGAAAGTTTTAACAAAATTAAAATTTTTAAAATTTTTTGAACAAATGTCCTTCCCACCTCTTGTCAATAGTTTCATAAATGTGGGGATATGCCATAACCTGACTTTTTATTTTCTCTAGTATTTAACTATAACAATTCTGACTTTTTATAATCACTCTTTACAGGACATTAAGTGTCAAACAGCTCCAGAAATTTACAAAAAACAATTGAATATCTCTTCTATTCCTGATTCCCTATTTTTAGGTAAAATTCCAAAGTTTTCCATCAAAGACTGCACTTCTGATACTAATAAATATCTTTTTCCTACCAAAACCAGACTTATAGGTGTTTAAAAAAATCTCTTTAATTAACTAAAAATTCGAGTCCAGAATTGTTGGAAAAAAATTTCTTTAACAAAATTGACCGAAAACCTAATCTCACGTCATTGGAGCCACCAATCATTGATAACCAAATAATAATTCTTGTCTAGTTTATCAGTTTCATTTTTTGCATTTAAAAAATAT
This sequence comes from Philaenus spumarius, assembly GCA_018207615.1. Classification (NCBI taxonomy): domain Eukaryota; kingdom Metazoa; phylum Arthropoda; class Insecta; order Hemiptera; family Aphrophoridae; genus Philaenus; species Philaenus spumarius. The sequence goes on along the minus strand of JAGFPH010010584.1, from coordinate 7,718 downwards.
ATAGACTATACTTATGCGTTTGGTTTAATTTATTCTGTTAGCAAATATTTTACAGTCCAGTGGAACCTTGTTAGTCCCAAAACCCAGATAAACCAAACTGAAATTTAAAATTACAAATGTGCTGAAAGAGTAAATACCAATGACAAACTGAGATACAGTTTTAAAATACAAAGTATATTTTACAGATAAGCAAACAATAAACCAATTACTTACAGATGTAACATAATACAGTATTGCACTTTACTAGTTGTTCTTTTGCAAAAATATCATTTGTTTTGTGTTGGTGTAAAATATCAAAGAGATCCATAAGAAAGAACAAATTCTACAACAAAGTATCACTGAAGGCAGTTAAAATTAAAAACAATATGCCATATAATTTAAGAAAGAAAAATACTTGCAAGTTGAAAACAAGAAAATCTATCTAACTTAAAATCAATCTGAGTAAAACACAAACACCTTTATGCATAACCTACATCTACATTGCAGTGAACTCTACTATTACACATTGTGTTGTCTTGTAACGTTTACTGTAAGTATATTCCCAGAAATATGATGTATTATACTAAAAGTCATTTCTCCAGTAATTTTTTTAATAACCAAGAAATAATGCCCCTTTTAATGTTATAAAACTTTTTTTAACCAAATATTAATCAAACGTTAATCTAAATGTCTTTAGCTTGAACAGAAGCAGCACTTATTATAAATATGTTTTTATATGTGGTATAAATTTTAAATATAAACTAATTACTTAGATATAAATTATTTAGTAAAAACAAAATAGTGGATTACTGGGAAAAGAAGCAATTCTGAATATATTGAATTATCTCCACACATTACGGACACACCCTGTATATTAGATCTTATAATTGTTTTTCTATTGAAATTTATTTTCTGTTGATCTTTTACTGTTTGTTTTTTTCTTGTTGTCTATTTAATTTCAAAATGTATCTTTGCTAAGTAGTTTTAAGTTTTTGTTCCGTAGTTTAAAACTTTAGATAATTCATTGTAATTCAGTCAATTTAGGTTTAGTTCCATCAATTAAGGAAGTAAGTTTAGTTTGATTTATTGTTATTATTCTTGTAGCCTACTTTTAGGTATAATTTTAATAGTTTTTCAAGCAAAGAATATAAGGGTTTTCTAAAGAATATATTATGACTCTTAATAATGACATATAAACCTTAAAGGTTTTTAAAAGTATTCTTTTAAGCTTTAATCGACATAGCCACTGCACTCTAGATAGATTAGGAGTTTAATTTTTCACCTTAAAAAAAACCTATTGCATTTGTGCAAGCTGGGTTCAATCTTTTTATAACACATCAAATACATAATTCATTGAAATACATTATTTTAGTCTTTCCTCAATTGTAAAGGAGCCCTCGCTGCCAGTCCAGCTCTCCTGCACTCGGAGGCTTGTTGTACGAGCCTATGGGCGTTGTCAGGATGGTTGGTAGTGAGAAGGTTCTTTAAAGAGAGCGGTAAACGAGTAGTTGATATAAGATCCTTTATTTAATCAACTATTTTTGCTGGTCCCTTACTAAACTAAACTAACACTAACCACATAAGGCAAAGGCAAGAATAATTCCCCTCTTGGTGCTTCCAACTAGTGTCCCCTCCTTTACTTTATGCTAAACCTCGATCTCAACAATATAATAAGCCTTCATCTTTGCCTAATCTATTCTATTACTTTATATTACGTTATTATTACATATTACAAGGTGGAGGATACCTGCCACATCACCCCCGCCCTGCGCTCACATCACCAGAGTCGGCCCCTTCGACTCCTTTACCACTCTTTACGACCTATGTCACATGAATGTTGTTTTTTCTGGACACCAGAACCTGCCTGGGGTCAATGTAGACTTTGACCACTTTTAATCATGTTTTACCTTGTTATCATCTGACCTGTTTTTCTCAGCTACCATTTCAACCTAAAACAACACCATGGCTTTGCATGATGGTCGGAAAACCTTTTAAGTATGGAGTGACAACTCCCTACCCCTCAACTTTTATTATAAAATAAGTTAACAAAAAATAAAATTATGCAAGGCCTTTCTATTTATTAACAAAACTGGTATCAATTAGAGAAACTTTACTAGCTGAGAAACTTTACCAACGTGTAAAGTAGTATGAATTTAATTTAATTGATTTCCAACTAAATATTTCCCTTTTCTTCCTTTTTTTTGCATTTGCCTTCTTAACCTTTTCAGTGGCACGCCCGTATATATTCGTTTGTGCTACATGGCATGCATAGGAGCAATCCCGCATATATTCGTTTTCAAATTTACCGCTGAAAGAGCACAAACGTATTTGTTCGTTTAACTTTTAGAATACATATACTTGTGCTGCTATCTGTTGAGAATGTGTAGAACCTTTTCTGAACCGATTTAGCTTTAATACCAACATACAGGAATATTTTTAAGGAGATGTGATCAAGTGTCTTGTGTTTGAGCATTTAGTTGCAGTCAGGTTGCAGTTATCTGTCAGCTGTCTCGATCTGTGTTGTCTTAGTAACACAACAAATTAACTGTGACTAGTAGTTTTGATTGTTAGATTGTGTTTTCAGATAAATAATTAGATTGTGTTTGTTTTAAATAAGTGACTGTTGTATTGTAAATAAGGTAAACAAGGTGTGAATACCATAAACAATAATAATATTTCTACATTTTTATTCGATTGCAACCTATAATTACATTATGTGCTATGTAACCTATAAACAGTTTTTGTTGTCTTGTACAGTGTGTTAGTCCAAATAACATTTTATGTAATTTTTTCAAATATTTTGTAAAAACAACCATTTAGGACAAGAAAATAACCATTTTTGTAAAGCCTAAAAAGACAGAATTTCGTATATTTTACAATGGATGTGCGCTATGGTAAAAAAAAACTAACTGAAGAATCACTTATAGAGTTATTTACTGAAGACTTATCTGATTTATCAGAGAGTGAAAGTGATAGTGAAGATGCAAATATTAGATATGAGAGTGAAAGTGATGTTTCTTTTGTGGATGAACAACCTGTGTTAGGCAATGTAGACATACAAGGACTATCTAAAAAACAAAAAACTGATTCTTTTGCCTATATGACACCACAGTGGAATAAAGCTGGGCCTTCATCTTTTACAGTTTATGATTTTGATGATTCATTAGCAGGAATACAGGGGAAAATAAATGATTCTGATGATCCTAAAGAATTAGATTATTTTTTGCATTTGTTTGGAGGTGATATTGTTCAACACATAGCTAATGAAACTAATAGGTACTATCAACAACTAATCAGTTCAATAGTAGTGAAAAGTAATAGTAAACTGAATATGTGGATTGACACAGATGTTGGTGAAATGTTTTGTTTTTTGGCCCTTATGTTACTAATGTCACATGTCAAAAAAAATTCTATAAAAGCCTATTGGAGTACAGATGTTTTGATAAACACACCATTCTTTGCTAACATAATGTCACAAAATAGATTTATTTTACTTCTTCGATGTTTACATTTTGCTAATAATAATGATAATAAAGAAGGTAAACGGTTATTCAAAATTGAAGCCATTTTTAATCATTTTAACAAAATAAATTCTGAAGTTTTTAGGCCATATGTAAATTTATGTATTGATGAAAGTTTGATATTGTACAAAGGCAGACTTATGTTCAAACAATATATCCCTTCAAAAAGAGCGAGATTTGGCATAAAAATTTTCGTTCTAAGTGACTGTAAATCTGGATTCTGCTTATCTGTAATTATATATACAGGAAAAAACACAGAACTGAAATGTAATGAATATGACAGTTTGCCCTCAAATGTTGTGATGTCTCTGATGGAGCCATATTTTGATCGAGGGCACAAATTATTTGTTGACAATTGGTACACAAGCCCAAAGTTATTTGAATTACTGATGAATAAAAAAGTAAATGCTTGTGGTACTGTAAGAAAGAATAGAAAAGGTTTACCTATTGATGCAAAATTGAAAAGTGGTGAAATGGAAGTTTACCATTCAGACAAATCGACATATGTACACTGGATGGACCGACGAGACGTTAGGATACTTTCTTCAGTTCACAAGGAAATTAGCAAAAAACCAACAGGGAAAATCAACTATAAAACTAAAGAAGTTATTGAAAAACCTAATTGTGTGCTTGATTACAATGCAAATATGGGGGCTGTTGACCAAGGTGACATGCAAGTATCATCTCTACGATCAGGAAGGAAGTCATTGAAGTGGTACAAGAAGGTGTTTCAGCACTTACTTGATCTGACTATCAGGAATGCCATGGTTTTACAAAATTTAAAAACTAACAAAAAAACACCTCTGGAGGAATTTAGATTATCTGTCATCAGACAAATAATAGAAAAATTTCATATTTCTAAAGCCAAACCAAAAGGTGGAAGACCGACTCAAGATTCTCCGCTTCGCCTTACTGAGCGACATTTTCCTTCAATTGTGCCACCAACATTGAAGAAATCAAGTGCTACTAGGGTATGCATTGTGTGTTCACATACACAGCTAGAAGAAAGGAAAAGAAGAGAATCAAGGTACATGTGTAAAGTTTGTGACGTTGGTCTATGTGTTGTACCTTGCTTTGAAAAGTACCACACACAAAGCAAATATTAAAAAATAAAACAATTTAAAACAAACTGTAATGTAGTAATAGACAATGTAAATAATTTATAATTCATAATGATTTTAAGTGTTTTTATAATATACCGTAATAAGTGTTTTTAGTGTCACAGTAATCTACAATTATTTCATATCCTGACTTTGTCGTGAAATCATAGTGCTACAAATATTTAAAAATGAGCCAAATTTAAGCAAATAAACTTTCAAAACCACAAGAATACATCTGAGAGGGAGCAATCAACCAAATCTGGAGTAAGTACAAAAACATTTTTTTTTCAAAAAAAAACCCGCTCCAGTAGGTGACCCTATGCTGTTTAAAACCCGCCACTGAAAAGGTTAATAATTGTATTTTAATTTATACAAAATATTCTGGTACCTCATTTAAAAATGAGACCATTAAATTTAAAGTATGATATTAAAATCGTTTTTTCTTTACCAAAATCAATTACAAACATCAAAAAGATTAACTTGACACATCTCAGAACTAAACATTTCTTTCTTTAATAATTTAAAAAAACATAATGAAAACTTATACCTACGAAGCCAGCAGAGATTACTAAGCTAAAATGCATCTAATACTTTAAAAAAAATTATAATTACTTGTTCGGACATTTGCCATCATTTGTGTGTTAAATAATCAAACACGACGTTTCGGGAATACAAATCAATTCCCGTTCTCAAGTGACTAAAACTAACGGTACATAAACCTAGGCAACTAGGCCTATGTAAGGGTGAACAAAGTAAAACTACAAATTATTACTAACCTTAAATATCTACATGGTAGATCTCAGAGCTAAGACTGAGAAGTCAAACACACCAACCACAGACACAACACAATTCATACACTAAGCACACGCAAATGATGGCAAATGTCCGAACAAGTAATTATAATAAAATTCAACATCCATCATTAACAAACTATAACTTCAAACAGAGAATCTAATAGTTGTTAAATTTTCAAACATTGTTACATCGATTATTTTTCTTTTATTCCTTTACTCTTGTTAATCACTTATCATGTTGGTTATATTAATAAGGACAAAAATTCACTGCATTAGCTATTATACTTTAAAAAATAAATCATTCTAATTTCATAACATTATAATATATACATGGTAATTAACTATTTCTCATTCACAAATTACTATAGTTTACCAAAATCATCATAGTTAAAAAAAAATTAAACTTACTTTACTCTTTAATAAAAAATATTCATTATCTTTTTTAGTTTCAGCCTTAAATTTTTTGTAGCAAAACTTTATGTACACAATTAATCAATGGATTGTTGTTCTAATTTAACAAACTTTATGGAAGGCACAATCGTTATCTCGGATTTGTTAAAGAAAACATCGTTCTACTATTTTATTAATTTAATCTTCATTTCATTTACTTCCAAAAATTATTTCAAAGTTACACGATTATTAAAAAAAAAATTTATTTACCTTCCTAAACAAAACAAAATAAAGACCACAGAGAAAATAAATTTGACTACCTTTCTATGCAGTTAAGGAACGACTTCTGACACGAGGTGTAACACCATTTTAAAGACCGCTTCTAACACCAGTTGTTACGGTCGCCTTGCTACCAGTCCGGCTCACCTGCATTGGGCTCCTCCAGCAATGATGTTTTCCCTTGTTGGGTGTGCCTTTGGCTCCCATGCTAGGCTATGGGCGTTGTTAGGATGTTTGGTGGTGAGAAGGTTCTTTAAAGAATGTGGTAAACTGGTAGTTGGTTTAAGATTGTTTACTAAATCAACTCTCTGCTCGTCCCATACTAAACTAATCTAACACTAACAACATAAGGCAAGATAGAATAATTCATTCCAACCATTTACATGGTTGCTCTCAGATTGACTGTTGCATCCCTTTACTTTGCTCTGAACCTGCATCTCTGCCTAATCTATTCTATTACTTTATATTACGTTATTATTATTATTAAATATTACAAGATGGAGGGTATCTGCCACACAATAAAATTTCATATCACTTATTTTCTATTCAAATATGGCAAAAAGACCTGATAATAATTTAACTATAGTATTTATACAATGTACTTTCAGAAACATGAATACTATATCAGAGCCTACTAAAGAATACCGTTGGGTAGCGGCCAATAGGATGGGCGCGCAGCGTTGCCATATCTACTAGCCTCGAACATTCCTGGTATTTACCGCTCGAGGCTTGATCGAAAAGTTTAAAGAATTAATTACAAATGCGTTGAGTCAGTCACAGTCAGTTAGAATCGTGGGAAGAACGTGACATCGTCGTACTACGGCGATTGGAGTGTTCAAGGTCTCGGTGTACACAAGCCCGTCCCTCAACGGTATTCTTTAGTGGGCTTTGATATACATCTGCAATAGAGATTGTAATCTGACCTAGTTAACTCAAATTTACCTCATAAACTCTAAATTTAAAATATTTAAATAAATAATCATTTCTTTCTTGTAAATTAAATAACTATAACAAACTATTTATTAAATTAATTTTATTTTCCAGATTTGAAGACATCAAGATTTAATGTTAATGTTCGTAATTGCAAACAGTACAATACAGAAAAGACTTTTAAGTGTAAGGAGTGTTTATATACTTGTGGTAATTCGGGTGCTCTTAAAGAACACATGAAAACACATACTGGAGAAAGACCTTTTAAATGCAAGGAATGTACATATACTTGCAATCGATCGGGTCATCTTAAACAACACATGATAACACATACTGGAGAAAGACCTTTTAAATGCAAGGAATGTACATTTACTTGTGGTAATTCGGGTGCTCTTAAACAACACAAGAGAACACATACTGGAGAAAGACCTTTTAAATGCAAGGAATGCACATATACTTGTGCTCAATCGGGTAACCTTAAACTACACATGATAACCCATACTGGAGAAAGACCTTTTAAATGCAAGGAATGTATATATACTTGTACTCGATCGGGTAACCTTAAACTACACATGATAACACATACTGGAGAAGGACCTTTTAAATGCAAGGAATGTACATATACTTGTGGTAATTCGGGTGCTCTTAAACAACACAAGAGAACACATACTGGAGAAAGACCTTTTAAATGCAAGGAATGCACATATACTTGTACTCGATCGGGT
>JAGFPH010010583.1:8199-25362 GCA_018207615.1 Philaenus spumarius | reverse complement strand
TCCCCCCCCCATCTACCTGACACCCGTAGGCAAAACTCCAGTTCCCCTTAGGCGTACATTGTAGATTTTACGTTGCAATCTAAATAAATTATGGCGGCCCGAATTACGGAGATTACCGCGGTGTTGGCCCTGGACTCTAGGTTATGAGTACCAACCAATACACGAGCGTACGATACGCCGTTTATAGGTTGGCTAGTAGCGTCACATCCGTCTTCGCAAAATGCGTGGTTGTTGAATCATTTTTAGGACGAAAGACGTCGTTTAAAACACGAAGCGTATTTTCCCGCTTTTTTATGCAAGGCGAGAAGACCCTTGAAGGCCTTTTTACACCGCGGTCTCACTATGTCACTTGGCGTCACGTGACAGACTTCACAATTGGTGTGGCAATTCACACCGTTACAGACGTCTGTCAGGTATTGGGACTTCGTTACAGCTCGGTCAGTTTAGTTGCTTTATACGGTTGAAACAGGTAAAAACATGGCAAGTGGTTCGTGGTGCGATAGCGCGCTTACTAAAAATGTGCCTTGGTTCGAGTAGTAATGAGGAACTCATGCTGTTGTAGTTACTATTCTGTCGCAGTTTCTCTGCTATTTCGCCCCATGCTATGTCCTTTAAATGGCTGTCTCTGTATTCTTCCAAATCTACATTCCACAGCACTGGACGGGTTCTGACAGCTTCGATTAACTGCTCCATAACAAATAACGAAAAAACTAACAATACAGCGAGTTAAGGCTCTTCTTTACCTTCAAGAAAACTCCCGAGTGTACAGTATGATTTTAATAAAAAGGTCTGACTCAAGCCGCAAAATCGTTGAAACATGCATTCGTAATAACGTGTATCGGATTTTATTTATAAATTCATAATCTGGGAAACTACTTAAACTTATAAAGAAGGCTTTATATTTTTTACGAGTTAGCTTAAAATATGAAAATTTTTGCTTAAAACTTCCAAAAAATGTATTAAAAATAATCAATTTTTACTCAGTTAAATTGTTGATTAAAAAGATTTGCCGTCGATTTCTTTCAATTATGATATATAAGACTTAAAAGCACAAAGCCTTTAAGAACAATTTAAGATGTTTCACAACTTTTTAGGTTGAAAAACGGCGTCCGAAACACGGTAATACGAAGTGCATATTTTTGCTGTTTTACGCAAGGTATAGAAGACCCTTAATTAACGCCCTACATATTTCAATAGGGATACGTTTCTGTGAGTAATCTGAAACACGGGTGAAATCTTTCGCTAGCTGTAACTCTCTAACGAAGCATTTCCAGACCTATGAATAAATTAACATTTTTCGTTATTTTTGCTAGTGGAATGAGCTCAGAAAGTGCTCCGAACATTATGGAAATAACTTATTATTTTAGCTCAAAATAACTTCAAAATATTTTGTTTCTAGAGTAATTCTGGGTATTGTTGACAACTACCAAGAAATAAATTTTTCCTTTTTTTTGTCAATATCTCTGTTATCCTTTGAGCTACAGAAAAAATTAAAAAAAACCATTGAGTTTGTCATATTTTGAAAATCGTCGTCCGAAACACGTTAGTACGAAGTGTGTGTTTTTGCTGTTTTACGCAAGGTATAGAAGACCCTTAAGGGTCTGCTCCAGTAAACGAGAAAGCAACCGGAAACGCAACCGCTTCTTACTGTATCCCTATCTAAACAGTGCAATTTCTTCCAGCTGAACGCTTTGACATTGCTTCATTTCAAACCATTTTATAAGTCTATCTTTTGTAATTGAGTGTTGAAAAAAAAAAAACGGAATATTCTTTATCAAATTTCGGATCCGGCTTGCAAATTATTTTTCATTATTAATTTTTTATTGTGTTAGGAAAAAAATTCAAACTTTGTACTTACAAAATGTCAATTACATAACAAATCAAAAGCATTTAAAAAAATGTAAATTGCAAGACGGATGCGTATTGTGACTGTGATTAAAATGAGACCTTGCAAACAATTTTATGATAAAAAGTAAACGAAATAAATGGTTTGAAATTTAACATTGCTCTTATGGGATACAAATCCAAGATGGCCGCCACTAAAGCAGACCCTTAACGAAACTGCGCGACAGAGTGTGGTTATGTGCGAGTTGGAGTAGCGGGCCAGTGCGCATGCGCGAGTCTACGGACGTCGACAGATGTTTGAAAATATCGCTCTCGAAGCGATCCCGCAGATTCGTCTGTCGACGTCTGTAGCGTCTGTGGGGCTCTGCGAGGTCGGTGTGAATTGCACCATTTGAAATTATGGAAACAGATCTTTTGAAAAATCTGTCACGTGACATACTGTGACCGCGGTGTGAAAAGGCCTTTAGGATTGTGATACAATTTCAGTCACGGGGGTTTTCAGAAAGAAAACATGCACTTTCCCCTTTTATGTAAATAACAATAAGTAAATACTATTTACGTACTCGTTTACTGAGACGTATATTTATTGCACTTAATTTATGCTCAAAGTGCTTTGATTATATAAGTCTCACCTTCGTTTATTTAGTTGTTTGACACCTCTACTTAATGACGCCAGCTAATTTCCCTACCACGAGATCATTCATGTGTAGAGGGCTTATCTTTGCTGAATACGTAGCTCGTTATCCCGTATTGAGTCCCGTTAATACCGCTATAATAAGAAGCAAGACTCGCGGAATATACTGAACAGAGGATTGATTTCAATGTTATCAATGGCGTAATCCTAGTTTAAGGAGATCACATCGTGAAGTTTGAGATTTTCCTCGTGTTATTTCTTGTCATTCGAGATCGACAGCCACTGTACATCCGATCTAAGGGCTTTTATTCCAACAAAATAATAATAATATTTATTTTCCTCCAATTATATACATATACAAAGTGTTCATAAAGTCCCTTTAACCCCTCTAATTATTTTTTTAATGCAAAATAAGTTAACAAAACTTTGTGTTGCATATCAGGACACCTTTTTTTAACATATTTGACGCTCTACGATATTGGGGGCTTATGAGGAAAGAGGGGTTAGAAATTTCCAATATAAAGGTAGGTCATGTAATACACAATTGAAAAGTTTATTAAAAGATACAACCTACTTATTCGTAATATTAACAAATTAATAACCTGCTTTGATGCTATGATAGCAATATAATTTTCCAGAACTTTGATTGTCCATTACTTTGAAACGAAGCAAGATACTAAGCTCTAGTTTGCGCTATTCTGTTTCTCTTTTAATTAGCTTTTCAATTGTGTATTACATGACCTACCTTTACATTTGAAATTTTTAACCCCCCCCCCAACCCCCTCAAGCCCCTTAAAACCTTAAAGGCTCACATATGTCAGAAAATGTGTCCTGTTATGCAACACAAGATATATACAAAGTTTTGTTGGCTTATTTTCAATAACAAAAATAATAAAGGGGGTTAAAGGGACTTTATGAACACTCTGTATATATATATATATATATATATATATTTTACTGGTTGGGAAATATCTAACCATCACTTCCAGTTTTCGATGGTTAGTGTGAAAAAACAAAACTTAATCGAAAATAATAAAAGCAATAAAAACAGAAATAAATACAAAATAATTGGTCTCCTTTACATAATGCGACTACCCTTGCGATGGTACATCTTAGCAGCCCTCTTCATACATAATTAAATCAAACAAACTATATCCAAACACACAACTGCTTACACACATACTCGCATACACTCAAACTTGTATAAACTACCATACATATGCATTTCAACTAAACCAATGCATAAAACATTCACTACACCAGATTCTTAAATAGTCCATCGCAGAACTCGAAATCCCAAACCCAACCCTTCATTCGCGACAAATACTTTACCATCTTTGGTTCTTTCCAGATCTGCAATGACAATCTATTAAATATTTTTGAACCAATGTATAAAAAAGACTTTTTGTATCGAATTCTGATCACGTTTTGTTTTTTTATGTGCATCTGGGCGGTACTCCTTGTCTATACCAATATTATAAAGAGGTAAAGTTTGTTTGTTTGTATGTAGGAGGTAATCTCTGGAAGTACTGCACCGATTGAAATAATAGTTTTACTATTAAAAAGCTACACTATCCCTGAGTAACATAGGCCTACGCTATAATGCGTTTTGATAAAAACGTTTTTCATTTCAATATTTGTAAATTTAATCGGAAAAATCTTAGGTTAGACTAATGAACCAACATAATTGCTTACATTTATTAACATAGCAACTAATTGAATAAAATAACAGATAAAACAGCTGTTTGTTCAAATATTTCCACTACAGCTGATTTCAAACTTTGAAGCATTTTTTTTGTATTTATAACTTTTAGGTTAGGTTTTTATTAAAGTGTAGACCCGAGCCGTATTTCCGCTCCTGCTGTAAAAAGTCTGTAGGACTTTATATAATATAAATAAATGTTTCAAAGGCAGTACATTTAGTTGTTTAAATAAGGAAAATGAATGATGGAGCTTACTCCTGAAAAGTTGAATTCGGATAAAATGTTTGGGTGACAATTAGAGGTGTAAAGGATTTGCTGACCTTTTTATCCTTAAATTTTAACGATTCAGTTGCTAAATACTTTATCAAATCTTTAGTAGAAGTTTTATCTTAATTGAAATATTTTTGTTTTCAGGTAAGGACTATTGGAGTTACTGAAGAACGCTTTTAGCTCCGGAAGGTAATTACTGATATGATACTAAATTATATACAGGTCTGAAAAAACATTATTTTTGTATTACGTTTATTGACTTTGTATATAATCAGTAAAACGGTAGAGAAAAATCCCCTTTCTTAGACGAAATTCAAGTAGTCGGTTTCTCTGCAATATATACCTGATGTTTTGTGGTGTTGAATCCGAATTTGAAGTTTGCAGCTAAAATTTCTTTAAGCGTTACGAGATATTAACAAAAAATAGTAAAATTTTAGCACTTTCATCAGTTTTTGTGCACTTTTGTTTGGTATGGAAATTTTGGTAGCAAACTTCTACTTCGGATTTAGTACCCCAACAAACTTATAGAACCATTAAGAAACCCAATACTTGAATTTTGTCCACTTGTATCTACCATTTAACTATACTTATACAGGGTGATCCAGAACTAAGCGGCAATCTCTCAGAAGCTCATTCTGTAGCTAAAAATATGAAAATAAACGGTAGTAGGAGCTGGCACATACTTTCTCACAAACATATTTAAATTATTAAACAGATTCACTGTGACTTTATAATTTTGTAGGTGAGGTAAGAGGGATGATTTATTAAAGTAGATATTATTATTATCTAGAGAGAAAACTATCCGATCGATTTCGAACAAATTTGTGCCAAACACGTCAATGAAGCCTGTATAGATACACGAAAAAAGGTTTTGAAAAACAACCCCTTTTATGGCAAAAAAACCCCCAAAATCAGTTATTATTATTACTAGCTAAACGAGAATTTTTAGAAAGATGCGGTTTTTTGCATATGGTATGGGGGTTTTTTGCAAAATAAGCCAAATTTTTATCAAACTCGTTAGAGTTGTTTTTTTAATAAAAAAATTATAGATTTTTTGGGGTTTTTTTTGCCAAAAAGGGGGTTGTTTTTCAAAAATTTTCAAAACCGTTTTTCGTGCATCTATACTGGCCTACTTGACTATACATACAGACAGACATTTTGTAAAAACCACTTTTTTTTTACTCAGGTGGTCCCAAAACGGATATTTCCACAAAAATCTCAACATCGATTTTTTTGCGATCACTATACTTTCTCTATACTGTAGTATAGTGAGAAAGTAAAAATTCATATAAACATAGGCTCGAAAACACTTTGTTTTCCAGATATCCGCCATTTTGATATTTTTTACAAAATAATTTATATCTAGAGAAAAATATTTTACTGTCTGAGTTCAAACCTGGCAAGAAGTTTAACCTAGCAATTATTTAATCTCATGAAAAATAAGCGATTATATCCAATCATGCGCTTCAAAATGGGGGCTGTTTGAAAATTTCAAACCCAAATTACTCAAAAACCGTACATTTTAACAAAAAAATGTCAAAACGCAATCGGATGGTGTAACTGACAAATCAATCGGATGAAGGTTAATAGCTAAATTAAAGATAATAACAGCATACAATATTGTTGTGTATAGCCTACGATGCCGAGCTGAAGAAACCAATTATTACACATAACTTAACTATTAACCTTCATCCCATTGTTTCGACTGTGAGACCATCCGATAGGGAATCAAAAGGGCTACAAGAAAAGGTTTCGTTACATTTTTTTTTTAGTTAATAAACGTATTAATTATGAGATTTTGTGTTCAAAGTTTATTCTATCAAGTACATGTTCTCACAAGTCAAGGTCAATATTTATTTATAAATAATTTGGTTTAAAATACATTATAGATTTAAAATAAGTGAAACTGTATTAAACGAAAATTAATTTAATTAATTTTTGCAGTTTATAATTCAAATCCGTTCTTTTTTTTATTTAATTTGTTAAGAATTGCGACCGAATCAAGGACTAACAATCAGTTTAATTTTTCTGTTTACACAACCTTTGTTAAACACTAATTATACAGCGAATCCTTTCAGCAATATGTACATAGCGTTCAATTAAAACACTGCAATCTACCGGACATTATAAAAACTACTAACACTAAGTGTGATCTCGCATAATGAGGGAGTTTTTAACACGTTCACTGCTACGCAAATATCGTATTTCCTATGCTAGGAGGTGACCTTTAATTTTTATATTTATAGCCTAAATGAGAAGAAATTACTTTATTTTTTATTTTTAAACCTTTTTACGTAATAATCACTAATATGTGCGTCCATAGCACATATGCCTAAAATTGGCGTGCGAAGCACGCAATGCTGTTTGTATTGAAAGTTCTCCCAATAGGGGGGTTGGCGTGCCAAGCACGCAATGCCTTATGTGTTGAAAATACTCCCAACATGGGGGTTGGCGTGCGAAGCACGCAATGTATTGGTTATTGAAAATACTCTCAATACCGGGGGCTGGCGTGCAATGCACTGTGCGTCGGCCGCTTCTCATAGTGTTCAGTGTCAAGCTCACATGTGCGTCCATAGCACATATGCTTAAAATTGGCGTGCGAAGCAAGCAATGCTGTTTGTATTGAAGGTTCTCCCAATAGGGGGGTTGGCGTGCGAAGCACGCAATGCCTTATCTATTGAAAATACTCCCAACACGGGGGTTGGCGTGCGAAGCACGCAATGTATTGGATATTGACAATACTCTCAATACCGCGGGTTGGCGTGCAATGCAACTGTGCGTCGGCCGCTTCTCATAGTGTTCAGTGTCAAGCTGACATGACGGATGTGCGTCCTTAGCATTGAACGTGTTAAATCTTTTTTCTATCCTGGATGGATAATGTTAATTTTTCGTACAGAAATGGGAAATGTTGGACGAAAAAGTATAATAACGTGGAGGGCGTCCCCCTCGGTCGGGATTATATAAAGGCGTGGAAATCCAGCTTAGGGCCGAACCATGGAATTGAGATGCAACGTATTTTGGATTAGGCTAATAAAGGACGTCGTGCTATGAAAATAGAAAGGTTTTGTATCGGTTCACTGCCAGTTAGGTCGGTTTCGAAACATTGCTTTTGTTGTAATAATTCGTCACTACATTTCTAACAACTCTTCATACTTTAAAATTAAATAAAAAAATTCCTTTAACATTATTTATGTAATGCCTATTTCAACCGGTAAAATAATATATATTTTATTTCGTTTAACCGAATAGTTCGTATTTTTAAATTACTAGCTGACCCGTACGGCGTTGCCCGTGGTGGTTGGTATTTTCAGTCTTTTTAACGTAATTGTTTTGTTTTTAAGTGTTCAGTCAGTGAGTGGTATTTGGCTTATATATATATATATATATATATATATATATTGCAACGGATAAACCTTATGCAATGCGTGAAAAATTGAGTTTTGTTGAAAAACTGCAAAAATCAAGATTTCATAGCAGGAGTTGAGGTACACCCTATACTTAACTAGATTAGAATACGACAAGTCCCGGCCAACTGTACTGTGTCAACAGAGATGGACTTTTGTCCAGGAACTTGTTCCAAGTTGCCTGAAAGACTTAGAAAAATTAGTTATTTTTATACAGGAATAAGGTGTTAAATAAAAGTATAAAATTGATGAATTTTATGGGTAAATGTGAAACACGGGAGGTGGTAACATTGTTCATGGAAGTCACAATTTTGTAAAATAAAAAATGTTAAAGTTATAAAGAGTTAAAGTTATAAAAAATTCTCAAATTTCATCAAAATTAAATGAAAAAGATATTTTTGAAAAGCGTAAGAAAAATTGAATAAAAAATGTTAAATAACAAATTAAGGAATTTTTGGTATTTTAAAAGTTAGAGATAATTGTTAAAGTTTGAAGGTGAAAAAGCACCATGAAAAATGAAAAAGGGAAAATGAAAAAGTAAACAAGTTGTAAAGAAGTAAAAGTTTTATAAGATAAAAAGTTTATAAATTGTTAATTAATTAAAATAATAGGTGAGAAAGTTCATACCTATATTTTGCTAAAAATAGAATGAAAAAGGTGGTAAAAATAATAACCTAGTGTTAAGAAAGTAGTAAGGGTATAAAATTGTAAATCTCAATCGAAAGTATCAATTTTAAAGTTAAAATTCAAATTCAAAAGTAAATGGTAAATTTGGCAAATTTTGCAAGTCCCAAAAACAGAAGAAAAAGCTTCGGACAGAATGGAAATTTTGGCTAATATATCATAAAATAATAACCAACATAGAAGAAAAAAGAAAAAAGATTTTCCTTCAAAACCAGAAAAGTTTTCGTGAGGAAAAACCGCGGAATACGCGAGGCAGCGCCATAAGCGAACCAAACGTAGTACGACCATCACTCAAGTTTGAGAAGAAAGGAAAATGTATCAGGAATACGATTACGAAAACCGCAAGTTCGTAAAAGCAGTTAAAGGAAAACTACGAGGAAAATACGTAAGACAATAGGAGAAAATGTTAGGAGGGGAGATCTAGATTAGCTGATGGCAAGGCCTAATGAAGAAGCTAGTGGGGGTAGTACCAACCTAAAACTTAAAGAAATCAATGCAAGTTGCATGGCAAGATATCGAACAAGGAATAGAAAAATAAAGAAGGCAGTTGGTACTCGGAAGGCGGCAAAGGAGGCTATATAAGTGGAGTACAGCGGGAGCCGCGTACCTATCTAACGATCTATCACTCTACCTATCTCAGATATATCTATCGCTCATCTGGAAGCTGGAATCGCTCTCTCTCTCTTTGAGATTTTTCATTAGATCGACGTTGTTAGACGGATCTGCGATGTTATAGTAACGAACTTAGAAGCAGTGTTTTATAAAGACAGCAGTAAGATATGTGTCAATCAAACAGTGAACATTTTAATTAATTATAATAATATGCGATATAATATTTCAAGTAACATTTTTCATTAAAAGTTTATCAAACGTAAATACGAGTTAAATGAACAAAGACAGTGTAAAATCAGTTAGTATTACAGACAGTGAAAAAACGATTGAACAGTTTGAGTGAAATACGCTATAGTTAATTATATAGCGGGTGCGTCAAAAAATCTATAAATGACGTAGTCTACAGGAATCACAGGACTGATGTAATGACAATAACTGGAACCACACATGGACTTTGAAGGACTACTGGAATAAGAAGCGGAAACCAAATCAGGGAAGGAGTTAAACCAAATCAGGGAAGGCGTTAAACGAAATCAGGGAAAACGTTAGAAGACATCAGGGAAAGTCAAACCAGGCAAAAGCTGAGACCACGAGAGACGTTCAACCGCACCAACGATAACCGGACTTCAGGGAAGCTGTATTTCAATCAACATTCCTGGGAAAGGTGTTCAGAGTCCAGGGTCGCAGTAATAAAAGGTCTGTCAGAAAAGTTACGATATCCCTTATTAAAATATTGCCTGAGTTAAATTTAAATAATTATTGATACTGGGTTGAGATAAAAAATTTAGGTTTTTCAAAATATAAAATTATTAATCTTGTAAATTAAATATATAAAATCATTTTCATAATTAAATAATTAAATAATAAATATTAAAAAGGAAGGAATAATTAAGTATAAATGAATAATAAATGGTTCTACCTAAAAGAGTTAACATTTATGTAAATAGTAAATTTAGTTTAAAAGTTATGTTTTTGTAGTGGAAAGAACCACAGAGTATTTTGAGTTTTTTATTGAATAAATTTTCTTTTAATTTCAATTAATATAATTAATTTACCTTGTTCAAGAGATTCCTATTATCTAAGTATCCTATATGATAAGTTGTTTTCAGTGTATGATCAATATTGAAGGGCGGAAACGCAAAGTTGGCATTTCCAACGAAATTTCACAAAGCACAAATAATTTAATTATTCTAGGTAAAGTTCCACTGTTCTCACTCCTCAGAGATTGTCAAATAAATATAATATTAATTACTGAGCTGAGCAAATTTAAAGTTAATAGTAACTTGAATAACTGGAAGGAATTTAATAAAATATTTTTATTTAAGGTGACTATAGGCATAGTTATCTTAACCAGAGTTATATCACCTAGGCTATTAAAATTAATTTGCCTTAAACTTCCAGTAGGTGATATAATCTCTTTATTCTGTAACAAAGTAGGGAAATCCTACAGACAGACAATAGCGTCGGGGCTACATTGCAGAGGTGGCTCCCGAACGTCATAAAAAAGGTCTGTCGTTGCAGGGTTGACGTCGCAACGTGGGGACAAAAGGAAAACAAACTTCCTCCCCCAAGCGTCGTGCAACTCGTGCGTCGTTGCAGAGTTGGCGCAGCCAACGTGGGGCTCGACTCGTTGCAGAGTTGGCGCCCACCGGTGTGGCTTGATTTAACGGAAGGTTAAATAAAGTCCAGAACTGACAGAATAAATTATTTGTGCTTATATGTATGTGTTATAATAAGAATTAAGTTAGATTGTGTAAACATACTAGTGAATTTGATCAACATTAAATATTTCCCGGGTTTGGTATTCCGCAGTTTAAGAGGGGGAGTAGGCCAAGCACCTTAGAAATAATTTGTCGCGGTAAAAACGTAAATAGAAAAAGGGGGTTTTCAAAAAAAGTTAAGAAAAATAAAATAAAAGTAGTTAGGCTACGAATATTTTACTTCCGACAAATAAGGAGAAATTTCTAAGAGCAAAATGGCGAACAAAGAACTTAAAGAATTTATGGAGATGCTAAAAAAAGAGAAAGCGGAAGAAAAACAGTTAAGAGAAACAGAGAAGGCAGAGGAGAAACAATTAAGAGAAAGAGAGAAAGCGGAAGAGAAGGAAAGAAAAGAAGAAAGAAGGCGGCTAAAAGAGGCTAAGATAGAAGAAGATAAAGCGAACGAAAGGAGGTTGCGAGAAGAAGAAAAAGCGAATGATAGGAGGCTGCGAGAAGAAGAGCAGAAACAATTATATACATTAATTTCAGGAAAATTGGAAGGAGTATCGCAGGAAATAAATGTAGAAAAAGAAAGGTGTTTAAGTCAACACAAACAGGTAGAAGAAAGGCTTGAGGATATTGTAGGCAGTATACAATTGTTAGAAGAATCTACCGGAGGAATTAGAAAGAAAACTGATGAAAATTTTAAATTAATTACAAATAGGGTAACGAAGGTAGAACAAAAAGTGTTAGAATTAGGGGGACAGCCAGGTATGGTTAGGAGCCTGGTAATGCCGAGATATGAGGGGGAGTGTAAAAAAATAGAATTTTGGGGAAATCCACACGAACGCCCTCAGCAATTTATAAGGGAGGTAGAAAATTTGATCGAGGAAACTAATCCATTTTTTAGCGATCAAGAAAAGTTAAAGTTTGCAGTGCGACAATTAAGGGGTAGTGCATTAGAATGGTGGCAAGTTATGCAAACAGAAAATATAGGGTACACAGGGTTTAAAGAATGTTTTTTAAAAAATTATTGGTCGTTACAGAAGCAAAAATTAATAAGAAATAAAATAGAATATGGGAGGTACAATGATAATAGTAATCTTACGCGAGCAGATTATTTTTGTAAATTAGTAAACAAGGCTAGAGATTTAGATCCACCGATTCCGGAGGGATATTTAGTGTTTACTATATTCCAGCATTTTAATGACCAGATTAGGTTAGCGGCAATGGGAAAGCATAGCGAGACGGTTAGAGAAGCCATACAATTTCTAAATAATATAGATATGATGGAGGAAGCGCGTAGGGGAAATAGGCCTACAGGAACGCCGAATAATAATAATAATAACAGGCAAAACCCCCAACCCTATCCGAGACCTAACCTGCAATCCTATTCGCAAAACCCAAGAAATACCATACACCCTAATAACCCAAGACCCGGTCCATCAAATCAAAATCCTAATTCAAAGCCGAAACAGGGAAACTAGGAAAGGAGGTTCTGAAAAATAGGCTTCGGAGTTTTAGGGCTGATGATATAACTAAAAATCAAATAAATAAAGTAAATAGAAGGGGCGAAAAAATAATTAAGAGGGAGTTAATTAAAAAGCCGGAAAACACGGTAATTAAAAATGAAACGGCAGTATGTGTACAGAAACCCTTAAGTAATATACACTATAATATTCGCGAGGATTTGTTAGATAATGAAGGGGAGGAAATTATTAAAGATAAACCAATAGAGGAAATCCCGGCGATATTAGTGGAAATTGGTCATTTACAGGCTATTATGGAAATAGACACTGGATCTGAAATAACAGTTATGCAACAGGATTATTACGAGCAGCTGAAAGCGGAAGGAATACCAATAATGGAACTTCCAGTAGCAAACGTAGAAATAATTGGAGCGCTTAAAGGTAAAGTTCAAAAAGTACACCGCCAAATTATGTTAAAATATAAAGTTCAAAACAAAGAAATGGATTTAAAATTATTAATAGTGAAAGGGTTAAAATCCAGAATACTTATAGGGTGTGATGCATTGTATGAAATGCAGGCGAAAATAAATATGGAAAAAAGATTTATAAGGTGGTCATACGAAGGAATAATATATGAGTTACCATTTATAAATAAACAAACGGCAATAAGTCAAATTAAAGGGAAGTGTTTAAAATTAAGGTGTGAAAATCAAATAAATAAGCAGATTAAAAAATCAATTAAATTAAATGATAAAAGTGAAGGGAACCTTATTAATAATAAACAAGCAATTAACGTAAACAAAAGTGTAGAGAACGCGAAGTCGTTAATTAGCTTAAACGGATTAAATCAAGTAGCGGGAGAAACAAAAGCAGGAAGTAAAATGGCGCAGCAAGACGGAAAAACAACAGGATGTAGGGTTAAAACGTTAGGAGGCGTAGAAGGGTTGAAGAATGAGAGAAATTCACTTCATTGGAGATTAAGGGAAAAGAAAAGGAAGGAGTTCATCGCCAAAGGGTTCACAAAGGAAACCAGGGATGAAGAGGCGCGTAAGAATAAAAATAAAATAAAATTTGATATAAGGGGGAATAATTATAACGTTGTTAACCGTAATCCAAAAATAAGTTGTAGTCAAAGCATAGTCCAAACAAAAACTTCACTAAAGCACTGTTACACCACGCGAAATAATCCAATTAATAATAGTATCAAACAAATGTTCAAAAATTATGCAAATCATTTAAACACTGATTATAATGAGATGCGTAAAAACCATAGCGATTTAGGCCGAAGGAACAAGTCAACTAAAACTCGTTTTAAAAGCAACACGGATTCTATAAGAAATACTAACTGTAAAAAGGGTGCGTTTGTTAGAAAGCATACGAAGATAAAAGAAAGTGTAGGCCTAATCTCGGAGACAGAGTGTCTAGCAGAAATGGAAAGGGAAAGTAATACGAGACCGTACCAAGGCCGATGTCGAGCGACTACGCAAACACAGCTGATAGGATGTAAACAAATCAAGCTAGGCGATTCGCAAGGTCATGCTACGATACTTAATACAACGCAAGAGGGGATTTTACAGGAGTTAATTGAGAAATATAAGTCGATATTTTCAGAACGGCCTGGCTTATCAAAATTATATGAACATGAGTTAAAGTTGGAAAAAACTGAAACTTTTGTAAATAGAAACTACCCCATCCCAATGAATTATAGAAAAAAAGTTAGGGAGGAACTGGACCAGATGCTGGAAAACAATATTATAGAGCGATCTAGGACACCTTATATAAACCCAATGGTGACTGTTGTGAAGCCGGACGGATCGATACGATTGTGTATGGATGCCAGGAAACTAAACAAAATTATAACTCCAGATTTTGAAAGTGCACCGCCTATAGATGAAATCTTAAGGAAGGGACGGCGGAAAAAATACATAAGTAAAATTGATTTAACTTCGAGTTTCTGGCAAATACCGCTCAAACCAGAATCAAGAAAATACACAGGATTTTTGTTTGATAACAAAGTTTATAATTTTAAAGTGGTACCGTACGGCCTTCAGAACTCTTTATCTGCCTTGATAAGAACTGTAGATATTACGTTAGGTAAGGAAATAGAAGAGTTTACGTTAAATTATGTCGACGATTTGCTATGTTTGTCTGAGACGTTCGAAGAACATATACAGCATCTAGAACAAATATTTCAGAAAGTCAAGGAAGGAGGCTTAACCATAAATCCTAAGAAGACAGTTTTCTGTCAGGAAGTAGTAAAGTTTTTGGGTTTTATATTCACACCAGAAGGAGTTAGCACTGATCCGGAAAAATTAACAACCATAAGAGATTTTCCAGAACCACGTACAGTAAAACAGCTACAATCGTTTCTGGGGTTTGTTAATTATTATTCGAGATTCACAGAAAAATATGCAGGAGCAACAAGACCACTGTATAAGTTGTTAAGAAAGGGACAAAAATGGATATGGGACGACGAAATGAAAAAAGCGTTTCAAGATGTTAAGCGGTTGTTTATAGAAGCGGTGGTTATAGCACATCCGGAAGAAGGAAGGGAGACCTATCTGCAGACAGACGCAAGCACAGGTGCTATAGCTTGTCAATTATATCAGCTAGACAGGAAGGGTGCAAAACAAATAATAGGTTTTGTAAGCCGAATGTTAAAACCGTACGAGAAGCATTATACAATCTGCGAGTTGGAGTTGTTGGCGATTGTGTATGGCTTGCAGAAGTTTCGTCCGTTAGTAATAGGAGCTCCGCTAAATATAATTACCGATAATATGGCACTGAAATTTCTAACATCATGTAAGTTCCAAAACAGCAGAATGAGAAGATGGATACTCGGTATACAAGAGTATAACCCAAATGTGCAACACTGTACAGGAAAGGAAAATGTACCATGCGATGTGGCAAGTAGGATGTATGGGAACTGTACGGGAGTGGAAGATAAATGCAAATTAAAAATACAAGAAATAAGGATAAAGCCAAATTTAAGAGAGTTATTTGTAAATTTTAGAGACTACCAAATTAGAAATTTAGAATGCCGTGAGAAAATAAATAATATAGAAAATTATCCAAATTTTATAATAAGAGACAATGTGTTATGTTCCACAATAAACAATAAAACAAGAATAATAGTACCAGAGGAAGTAATAGAAAGATTTGTGCAGGGTATACATGAGACATATGGGCATATAGGCCGAAACAAAATTTTCAATATGATAAAGAGAAAATGGTATATAAAAAACATGCTAGCAAAGATTTTAGAAGTCATAAAACGCTGCGATATCTGCGAAAGAGCAAAATAGGTTATATGTAGGTCCATATAGAATTGTTGAAAGGAGGGGAAGAAAAACATATGTACTTGCAGACATACGGACAGGAAGAATAAAAGGGAAGTATGATGTACGCGACCTAAGGCCGTATATACAATAATAGAAAGAGTTGTAGATAGAGAACATTGTCAGATGTAAATAGTAGTTTAGGAATAGTTTCATTTGTAAATATACAGGGTACAGTAATGCATTGAATTTATTAGAACGATAAACGAGGCTATGAGAAAGGCATAGGCCTAATACAAAGTTCATTGATAAAGTGTAGCGGTGAAAGGACGGAAATGGAATGGGGAAGCAAAGTGGCTGAAACTAAACACAGCTGATTGAGTCGAAGGGTCGTTGTACTTAGGCCTACGGCAATGAATGAAGGTAATGCAACCAAGGTCGGTTATCAGCTGTGACGAAAATAAACAATGTAAGTGTATTTTGTAAATGACAGATGTAGAGTAAGGTACAGGGTGACCTGAAAGGAATGGGCACTGAAACAAATTGATGAATGATTGTTGCTAGTAAAGAAGCAACAGTTAAAACGTCTAATGACATCTTAAGACAAAAGAAAGGTGGTTGCTATTCGGAGTAAGCGAGTTTAGGGGCTTACGCGTTGTTTGCGAGGAGCAAACGTGAAAAACGAAGGTAGAGGAGTGTTGTATGTTAGGAGGCAACAATTTTGCGGATGAGCTGAAAAAAGAGTAGGCAATAAGTTATTAAAATTTTCTAAAAAACCAAGTAAAGGTGAAGAAAATGGGAAAGTAAGCGGATGTACTGAAGAAATAGTAGTAAAAGAAATTGAAAAAGTAAAAGGGTAAATAAAGTTTGGTCTGACCAGCCAAAGAAGTAAGGAAGAAAGCAATGGAGAGATAAAAGGAATATTCGTAGGCTAATGAAGGTAAAAATAAAATAAAATTGTTAAAGTAAAATAATACGCGAAAAATAATGATGATCAAAGTTAGTAGTATATGTTAGGTTAGTCAACCCAGTATATTTTGATATAATTGTAAATATAGGGTAACCAGGCAAGTGTTTTAAGTCCCCAAAAGACAAAAATTGACAATATAAAACAAAAAGTGTGATTAATGTATTTCAGTGGACGATTACTCCAAAAAGGGAGAAAATGTTATTATAAAATGTATGTTTTCAGTGGACGAACTCTCAAAGCGAGAAACCAAGGGTAATAAAAATTGTAATTGTAATAAAATGTATATAAGTTTACAGGAAATCGATACTTCCAAATGAAGTAAGTTAGAAATATTGAAATGTATGTGAAATATGAAAATTGATGTGTATATAAAAATATGTAAAATTTCAGGAAGACTTCGAGATAAATGTAATTAAAATGAATTTATGGTATGTTAGAGTAAGTAAACTATGTACAGGTAGAACCAAAAAAGATAAGAGGGTAAGGAAAAAAGAGTTTTGATTCCTTATTCTTTCTGTGAGAATAACTCATCTTTAAGAGCGGGAGTTTGCAACGGATAAACCTTATGCAATGCGTGAAAAATTGAGTTTTGTT
>JAGFPH010010582.1:26225-38475 GCA_018207615.1 Philaenus spumarius | reverse complement strand
TATACAAATATTATAATCATACTGTTATCGGCAACATACTGTGATTAAACAGTTTAGGTAAGTCCTCTAGTTTTTTTTAATTCTAATTATATAAAGTGATAATACGACGAAATATTATAATTATACAAATATTATAATCATACTGTTATCGGCAAAATATGTGAAGTGACTATAAAGGGGTAAATATTGTCTAGCTATGAACTCAGTTCTGGTATGGATAAAGTTTTCTTCAAGACAGCCTCGCAGGTAGACGCGGAGGGATTAGGGGCTGGGACCTCGCGCAGACTACGACTTTACGACTGAGTCGCTAATGAGATTCGGCAACGTCGTAATGTCGTACCCTGCAAATATTTTTATTGCCCCCCAAGGGTTCCAGGTAGCATTCAGTCGTGTTGTCATACAACCTGCGACACAATGTTCGAAGGTGAAATTTGTTACTAAAGTTTCAAACTTCTGATTTAGTTCAGTTGTAATAGATTTAAAAAATAATGTATACAGTTTTGATCATAAGTAGAGATGAAAAATGCATCTATTACTAAAAAATGAACGATTTTGTATAACAACTATTAGTGCAGGCCCGGATTTACCATGCAGGCATTGTAGGCAGTCGCCTAGAGCGGCAAGAATTGAGGGGCGGCAAATTTTATCAAAAGTGGAAAATGTCTGAATCGAGAAAAAATCGATTTATAGAGTCATCTCGACACTGACTTAATATCAAATATTCGATAAGTTTCTATATAATCATGTTGATTTCTCCTATACGTGTTGTGAAATAAAACATAACCTCCTCTGTGATTATTTACGAACATTGGCAACAATACGTGTGCTGCGACAAGTTTCAATGGCATAAATTTCAGGTTTGTTATCTTTACAAATAAGATTTTTCCTACAAACAGATTCATAAAAATCAACATCGGAAAAAACAGCAATGATTTTTGGGGTCTTTTCTGTTATATCCCCGCATTTACAAACTATTTTCTAAAACTATTTTCTATTCTCAAACTATTTTCTATAGAATGAGGATTAATCGGGAATGTCCAAATAACTATTTATAACTACTCCATAACATATAAGGAACTGCGTTTATGCAACAGTCGTGGAGCTTTCTCTTATCTTCCCTAAATTATGTGAGTAAAAAATTACAAAATGTCAATACAACGATCGTTGAGGTAATTGAACTTTTTGAAGGTTTGAACAAAATGATTAGTGATACACGTGAAGATTTCGATTTGTATGAAAAAAAAGCGCTCGCTGTTTCCGAAAACCAAGAATACAAAACGGCTACTACGCGAAAAAAGACAAGAAAACTTAGATGCGATGAATCGAGAGATGGGGAAGTTGAACTCGTTGGTCGGGAAAACTTTAGAATAAATACTTTCAACGTCATTTTAGACAAAATTTTATCAGAATTACAAAAAAGAGAAAAAGCGTACAAAGTCCTTTATCAGAAATTCTCAGTCATTACAGACATGCATTGTTTGAATAAAGAAGAAATTTATGAAAAATCTGCTCAGTTGATAAATTTCTACGATCAAGACATAGAAGCATCGTTTGCAAATGAAATGATTTTATTTAAAAGTTATTGTGCTAAAAAGAACATGGGAAAAAATTCTCCTATAGATCTGCTGAAATTAATAAGAACCAATGAGCTCCACACAGTTTTTCCGAATGTTGATATAGCGTACCGAATGCTTGTTTGTACACCCGTGTCAAATTGTAGCGCTGAACGTTCATTTTCCGGTCTGCGGCGAGTAAAAAACTATTTGAGATCAAAACTGGTTGGGGAACGATTAAATGCACTTGCTTTGTTAACTATAGAATCAGATTTGCAAATGTCTCTAGATTGTGATGACATTATCAATAACTTTGCCATTCTAAAAACAAGACGTAAAAATTTGGGCCAATAAGCAATATTTTTGTACAAAAGACAATAGCATAAATAATGGTATTGTTGAATGACATTAAGTCATATATCTCATTATTATAAGGCTACTGATTATAATAAAATAAAATATTTGCTTTCAGAAAAATGCATTCTATTGAATAAAACAAACTAATTCCACCATTTAAGAAATTTCAAGGGTGGTGGAGGGGCGCCAATTTTGGCAACTGCCTAGGGGCGGCAAATTTCTAAATCCGGGCCTGTATTAGTGTAGTAAAGTTAAAATATTTATTTCAAACCAAACACGATGTAAATAAACATGCATATTATTTACACGTAAATATTCTTGGAAACACTGCGATTCTTTATGTTAGCAGAATTATACAGGGTGATTGATATAAGCGTGCCCAATGTTTCTCTTGAAATCTATAAGAGCTATTCAAAAAAGTTAATAGTAGTAACTCCCCTGGACTTTTAGTTCTGTTTAAATTGGTGACTGAAATTCTTATCTTACCTCTATTTTTCCAATATGGAGGCCAAGTTTGAAATTTCTTATAGAAAAGCCATATTTTAATGACGGACTTGAGTTTTAGATGCAATTTTAAGACCTTTTTATTCTTGGTGTTTTTTTTTTAACTTAACCGTTTTGCCGCTAGAAGCGCTGAAAGTTTCAGAATCTTTTATTTCAACGATTATTAAAAGAGGCATGTTTTACCATTTGAAAACAATAAAATTTAACTCAAATTGCAATATTTTTTACAATGGAATGTTAAAAAGCTGTTGCAATTTCTCAAATACTTTATTTTATACAAAAAACGTACTTAAATTACTGTTAAAAGTTGCTAAATAACTTACATGACAACTGTACTATTTTTACAGATTTCTTCTCCTACATCGTAAAGCGTCCATAGTATTGTAACATACTTCTTTGTATCATGGCACCATAAATTTTTGGGACACAAAAAGGCAGGCTAGATGACTAAAGCAGGTTATCAAAGTGTCCTCCATCTTCATAAATACATGAAGCGAGCTGTACTTGCACTTACACAATACAAAGCCTTTAAGAGCAATTTAAGAGGGTTCACAACTTTTTAAGTTGAAAAACGGTGTCCGAAACACATTATAGTAAAATTCACCTCAGAGTGAGGCGGAAGTTCAAGCCTACCGAGGGTCAGCACGGTCGACTGGTTTCCGCTCTACTCCTACCTCCATTTTAGTTTTTTATAGTAGCGTTATGCAAACTTTTTTTATAACAAGAAAATATAAAAATAAATCACATAACGTTGTGTATCGCGGTCGTCAGTTTATTTTGATAGCAAATTTGAAGTAAATCGGTAAATGTTGAGTAATTAAATGGCATAGCTTTTAATGTGACTAAGAACTATTGAAGTTGTCATAAATACGTACATCGTACATCAAACGAAATATTTGTATTTACGTATTCAGGGACAATAACTTAAATTAGTTTTTATGTACTATTTCTTTTCTTGGCAGTTGTGGATTTTCCAAACGTAAAACACCGTAAACGTGCAAAATAAGTCGTCGTTCGCCACTGGAGAACGCGCGTTGATCCCAGGGCTCTATAACAAGGGCTATACCATTTTGATCATTTACCGTGACCCAGTATCGATCGCCTATGACGTCACCATGCTGATACACGCTAGCTGGTAATATTTCAGTAATGAGTGCGCAGTCGTTAACTCACTGTTGTAACTCGATGGAAATGCTTCAGTAAAATAAAATTTAGATATTCTTAATCTACATAAAGTACGGATTCTAACAGTATAAAAAACTTTTATTTTAACAGGTATTTCGAATTTTTATAATTGAAAATATTTGAGAATTATCACAGACTGACATGGAAAAGTTACTAAGCGAGAAATTTTTTTATTTTTGGGTTATAAACAAACTTCCAGCGGGAAAGTTGTAGCCAATGAATTGATCTAAACTATCCAATTCACCGATTTGTGATAAAATGATTACATCATTATGAAATCGTTTTTTAAATGAGCGCGAGGAGGTGCCGCGCCGCGACTCCTGAAGTACAGTTGTTTGATACGGGAATAACGTTTATGTACATATTGTTATTTTAAGGTAATATAGTAAATCACTTGTCCCCTGGTAATTATGCCAGCTAGAAAAAAAGTAACCATTTTATTTTAACATAAACTAATTATTAGTTTTACATTTTGTTACGTGCTGCTAAGGATTGAAAAGGTAATAACAACCTCTAAAAACAATAAATATTAATTGGTATTATTTCCTTAAAGCTAGAGAGCTGACATTTTGCACTTATAATGTCATGAAAATATTTTGGACTAATATGAAGCTGATCAAAACTAACCCGATCTATGCATTCGCATATTAAAGGCGTATCTGGGTGATCTGTAAACATCCAGCTAAGACTATGATTTACCAGTGATTCTTTAGGGGTTGAAAAAGAAGACGCTCTTTCACTCTGAATTTTTAATTTTTTTATTGATTTAATTTATTCAGCGCACATACAGTGACGAAGACGATTGACGGGCAGCCAGTGAACAATAAGTACCAAACTAATTAAAAATACATGTTATAATTTACTTTCGTGAAATAATAGATAAAGCAAATGAGAGACATTAATTAAGAATCATAGTGATGTAAAAAACAAATTCCCTGTAGCGAAGCACGGGTATTCAGCCACCTTTATTATTTTTATAAGTTAATAAAACTTTGTATTCATCTTGTAATGCATAACAGGACACATTTATTAACATATATGACCCCTTCGATTTGTTTGGGGGTTGTGGGGAAGGAGGGGGGGGGGGCACATGTAAAGGCAGGTCGTGTAATACACCATTGTAAAGCTTATTAAAAGAGAAACCG
Organism: Philaenus spumarius; assembly: GCA_018207615.1. Classification (NCBI taxonomy): domain Eukaryota; kingdom Metazoa; phylum Arthropoda; class Insecta; order Hemiptera; family Aphrophoridae; genus Philaenus; species Philaenus spumarius. The sequence goes on along the minus strand of JAGFPH010010582.1, from coordinate 33,731 downwards.
GATTGCCCAAACTACAGCTTTGTTATCTTGCTTCTTTTCCAAGTAATGGACAATCAAAGTTCTTTAAAATTATGTATTTATTTTAACGTCGTCTCTTTGAACAAAGACATGAATTTCTGAAAAATTGTAATTTTAAAGGCTTTTTCTGACTTTTCTCGGAGAAAAACGGTCCGATCGGGGTCTATAAAAAACGAGTTTGTAGGTTTTTTGATTCTTTACAAATGTCCCATTGTAAGTATCATGATCCATTCATAACTTTTTATAATATCAACGACAAACCCAAAAAATCCTAATTTATTATCATATTTATTATTTTTTATAAATAAGTTGTGCTGGTTAATATAGATTATTGGGGTATCAACAAGTCAAAAATGCTTTACGTTTATGACGATCGAAAGTTTTACTTCGATGTTAAGCTTAAATAATACCAATTCATTTAAAACGCCATAGTATTAATTAATTATCATAAAACAAACTTATTCGGTTAATAAAAATTTAATATAATGAGTTATTTTTCTTTAATTCTTTCTTTATAATTGTGCTTTATGTTAGTAGATATCCCCAAGTTAATGAAAAAAATCTATGTAACCGTGAGCTTCACAGTTCCAGCAGCGTGGGTTCGGCTGTTGTGCGCATGCGAGAGAGAGATAGCACTGTCGCTCCCGCAGTGCCAACATAGTCTTTCTTTTCTCCGCGTGAGGTAATGATACCGTTCACAAGACTGATGTAATTATATAGGCTAATAAGGTTAGATTTGTTATAAATTAAAGTTATTTTTGTCAATACGCTGTGCTGGTTAAAATATAGATTACTGTGGTATCAACAAGTCAAAATGTTTTACGTTTATGACGATCGAAAGTTAGTCTGAAACGTGGACTAAATCTTAAAAGGCAAAGGGCTAAAGTAAGTAAACATTCTTATCAAGTTTCTGGGTACATTTTTGTGTTCATAATTGTTTGCTTCCTTTTACACAATTCTAAAACAAAGGCTTAACACTTTCCGGCGAAGCACCGCCAAAATTTCATCCACGAGGCGCCACCGGAACTCATCTGAGATTTTAAATCTGTATATTTTATGTAGGCTATCAGTGTGGAAATAGTTTGTGAAAAATTATAGCAGTTATCGTGTCCAGAAAGAAGATGTTTGGTTCGTTCAACCCGGCTCCTAGGCCAACACAGTAAACGCTGCAATATTGTATGTACATTTGGTGCCATTGTCTTTAACTTAGCTATTATACTTCATCCGATAGTGAATCAAAAGGGCTACCCATCTCTACTGAACGTGGTCCGTCGGACACATATCCGGGATGTAGATCTGACAGAGCTTGATGTAGATCCTGATCCGACTCCTTAAAATCGATTCTACCGATCTACTCAATTACTCATCTCTACCGGACAGTTATATATTATCTGCTCAGAAAGTAATTAACATTACTTGGTGAACAATATAACAAAATAATTTTGTTCACAAACTAAATGTTAATTAGTTTGTGAGCAGATAACTCCAATACCGCTCGCACCATATCTTATTCAAAACTGTATAGGTTGTATCAGTGGGAGTTTTCAGAATCGTATTTGGAAATCGACACACATTGGCGACGCGATGTTTATTTTGACCAGCTAACTAATGTAATGTTATTCTAATTTAAAGTAAACAATTTAAAACGTTTTAATCGTTAACACTTTATCAAAGACTAGGGGAAACCCCGTTGGAACCTTCTATACACATAATCGTGTTTTATTTACTTTATAATGAAGGTGTAGTATTAATAATAACCCCAAAGCTAAGATGGTAAATAATGTTAAATGTTCAAATAAAATTATTTCGTATATTTTATAACAGCAGTTATAATAAAGGTTAAAAGAAACAGCAAAGCTCAGCTCTACACTTTAAAACCCTAACCTAAAAGTTAGAAATACAAAAATAATTACTTCAAAGTTTGAAATCAACTGTTAATGGAAATATTGGAGCAAACAGCTGTTTTATCTGTTATTTTATTCAATTGGTTGCTGTGGCAATAAAAGTAAAATACATGTGTTGGTTCATCACTCTAGGCCTAACCTAAGATTTTTTCCGACTTAATTTACAAATATTGAAAAAAAATGTTTTTATCAACACGAGTTATATCTTTTGTTTGGTATAGTGTAGCTTTTTATTAGTAAAACTATTTTTTCAATCGGTTCAGTAGTTCCAGAGATTACCCCCTACATACAAACAAACAAATTTTCTCTCTTTATAATATTAGTATAGATTTGTTAATTTTTTAACTTTTTTACAGATAAAACATAGTTTGGAACCATTATTGAGTGTCATTGTTAACCTAGAACGTTAGTTACTAAAGTTATTAAACGTCAGTATGGTAGAAAGTATTTCACGTTTGAAATAAAACCTCGTATCACGAAAGAAGTTATATTTCTTTCTAGCTGAAAACCATATGAGCATTTTTTCAAATACAGAAGTTAAAATAAATTGGTTTCGGCCCGCCTACAGGAGCAGGTAGACTTTAAAGTTCTCATTTACTACGGCAGTTAAGCATCAAAGAAATTTATTTCCCCCTTCTGCTAAGGGCTGCGGAAAAAATAACAACATCGTTTGGATAATATTTAGAAGGTTTACAATAGCTCTGAACGCCTACTAGCCCAGGGCCCAGACAATAAAGCAAAACACAGGCTAATTTTGTTATTGAATTTAACAGATAGCGACATCCACAGTGACTTTATGGGTAGCACATAGGTATGTAAAATACAAACACTATCGGGCAAGGAGCTTTTGCGCACTTTTTATAAACAAAAAAACTACATTAAATTAGGCTTTTTTTGGGGATTTTCGTTGATATTTTGAAAAATTTTGAATGGATCAAGATAGTTTCAATGGGATATTTGTAGAGAATTTAAAAACCTACAAAATTATTTTTTAATAGACCCCGATTGGATCATTTATCACAGAGAAAAGTTGGAAAAACTCTTTAAAATGACTTTTTGTCAAAATCCACATCTATGTTAACTTACAATATTAAGGGTCTGCTCCAGTAAACGAGAAAGCAACTGGAAACGCAACCGCTTCTCACTGTAAACTTATCTAAACAGCTTAACGCTTTGACATTGCCTCATTTCAAACCATTTTATAAGTCTATCTTTTGTAATTGAGTTTTGAAAAAAAACAACTTAATATTCTTTATAAAATTTCGGATCCGGCTTGCAAATTATTTTTCATTATTAATTTTTTATTGTGTTAGGAAAAAATTCAAACTTTGTACTTACAAAATGTCAGTTACTTGACAAATGAAAGAAATTTAAAAAATGTAAATTGCAAGACGGATGCGTATTGTGACTGTGCTTAAAATGAGACCTTGCAAACAATGTTATGATAAAAAGTAAACGAAATAAATGGTTTGAAATTTAACATTGCTCTTATGGGATAAAAATCCAAGATGGCCGCCACTACAGCAGACCCTTAATGGTAGATCTTTCGGCTGATCTTGCGCGCAGCCTGCCGTTCTCTTCTCCTCCGCTGTTGGTTTACCACTACCACTGCCTCTCTCGGTGCGGTCACAAGTTTTTATGCGTTTCGCGTTATGATTGAGAGCTTTTATATAACATTTTATCAACCTCATTCAAAAATCGAAGATATACGAATTGTAGGTTTGAATGTCTACTTTCAGAATCAGTTTGATAAATTCAACTCGGGCCTAGATTGTTTATAGTGCAATTGTGCAAAAACTATTAATGCGGCAAATTTCATCTTCCGCTTGTTTGAAGTACACATAATAAACAATAATTTTCCGAAAGATCTGCCCTTAATATTGTAAATTAATATAACTAAGATGGTATCCTGGCTTGGTAAGATTTTTAGATAGTATTTGATTTTTTTATGTTTCTGTGTTGTATTTTAATCTAGTTATAAAAACATTGACGAAATAACATTTTCTTTAAAAATTAGTACTCTCAGCAACCTACTTATTCCTAATATTAACAAATGTATAACCAACTTAAATCTTATAATAAAAATATAACTTTCTAAGACTTTGATTGTCCACTACTTTGAAACGTAGTAAGATCTTTAGGTTAGAATGACAAGGTTCTAAATAACAAAATTAAATTTTTTTCAGCTGTTGGCATGACAAGGTTCTATCTCAATTCCTCTTTATTTTACACTGACTCTTATTGCTTTGTGTTGTCCAATAAGCAATTTGCTAGAAGTGCAAAGTTTTAACTTACAACATATGTTTAAAGAAATTTGGAATGAAATGGTTCTATTTGGTTGCTATAGGTTTCCATGTACAGATAGAACTTTGTTACTATTTTCAACTGTGAAGCACCTACCTCGAAGAGTAACACGGTTGTATCTGGCCTGTTAGAACCATTTCATTCTTTCTTTTTAAACAGATTTTAAATAACGGAGGTGGACAAGGTTTTGACTGCAGTAGATGGAACCTTGTCTTCTACAAATGTTAAACTTCTGTTAAAGACACGGTTCTAACAGTAAAAAAGCAATACTAATATCTAAAAATCTAATCATCCCAAATTTAAAAAAAATATATGTCCATATTTACAATGCAATTAATATGTCAACTCTAAAATTTCAAGTTGATAGGAAAACAAATGTAAGTACATTAGAAAAACAAAACTTCAAACTCATTCTCCTTAAAACTAGGGTCTGGTCGGTTAAAACCTTGTCATTCTAATCTAACCTAACGAAATACTAAGCTCTTGTTTGCGCCATTCTGTTTCTCTTTTAATGAGCTTTACGATGGTGTATTACATGACCAACATTTATATTTGAAATTGTTAACCCCTCCCCCAACCTGTGTATAATGGGGTGACGTCACCCTGAACCCACAATGTCCACAGTCCACAATGTCATTCGTTATTCGAACACTAAAACGCGTAACCTGCAGCCTTCAATTTCGTTAGATATTTTTAATACTTAGGGACGAAAGTATAATTTTGCAGGCCAGTACGATTTTATATCGGTATATACATTTATTAATATTAAAAGTGCCCTAACCATGCCGTTACTCTTAAGTTTTGTGTAATAATCACTAGAATTTGATGAATTCCCGTGTGCACAAATGTTAAACGATTTTTTTATTCAATGCAAAGTTTGATCATGTTTGACCTAAACCGTAACATTTATAAAGATGTAATTCGTTTATACTTATCACTGAGTATAAGTTGACCATTTATTTATTTCAGAAACAATTTATATTTTAACAAGCCATTCGTCCATGAGAACTCGTATCTGATCCAACCACCTTCATCAGTCCTCCCCACAAGATATTAAAACAAATATATTTTACATGTAATTGTTTCTGAAATAAATGTTTTACCAGTCTCAGTCTCCAACCAACACCTTGAAAAACCAAGGTAATATTTCGAAGGAAATTTTACAAGAAAACTAGTTGAATATTATGTAGCTACAATCACAAAAAAGTTCTTTGGGGGGTTTTTTATTTACTACGCGAAAAATGTTTAAGTTACTGGTTTCCTAACGATACAATGTTAATCTAACCCTAAATCTCTTTACTTTATTATTATAAAAAATTCAAAAATTCAACTTTTATTACTTTAAAAGGCGTGAAAACTCTCACCCTTTTATATTAATTTAATTTTACTTTTTGTTCCCTTTTTTACACAGAACTATTCATTCTCTAATAACTCTTGTGAGTGGAAACCTTTGATTTTAATTTTTCTACCTTTTTAGGGTAAGTGAAATTTGACACTTGAGCTAACTTTTTTATTTTCAATAATTTGACTTTTTCTTATTTATCCTTTTATTTTCGTCTACTTATGTAGATTCCAAAAATGTCTGACTTTTTCAGTTTCGAGTTAAATTGAACTTTTCCCTTAACTTAAACCCCTGTTTACTTTGGTAATGTTACCTTTTATGATTTGAAATTCACACGGCCCCTACTCACGCGTTTAGCGCTACGTATTAAACCATGAAAATCACAAATGCATAAAATTCCTGGATTCCTTTATTCCCCTAAAACTCAGCTACTTTCAGGCTAAGTCAGATTTCCTTTCTTGACGTGTCCTTGATCAAGGTTCATCTTGGGAGATAAGCCTTGCTCTGATTTAACTTGTATTTTTGACTAACAATTGACACTCACCGAAGTCCGGCCTTGAAAACATCGAATTTTATAATTTAATATAAAAACCCGATTTTTCCCGCCTTACAACGGCTAATATCCGTTGTAATATATATATATATAATCGGAAGTCTCCGTACGACAAAACACAATTTGTAATAACTTCTATAAAAATGTCTTTTCTATATAGCAACGTGTTTTGAAATATACTTTGGTATTATACGAAATAGCAATAATTTTATAATATTTAAAAATTACCTGTTAATTTTGAAAAAAATGAATACTAAAGAATTAATATTTGGTTTGAGAAGAAGATAAGGTCACCATTTTATTCGTTAAGGTATGAACTTTCTACCACCGCCTTCCAATCAAATCGTCACTCTTATAGTTTCTTAGATATTGTGAAGTTTCCTGTACACCCTTGCAACAGACAGTTTTCAACCAATCAGAAAGTAACTTACATTTTGCAATTGATGTATCTATTACAAATCGATATATTTGTATAATGATTTTTATATCGATTTGAAGTACAAGTTCTATATTTTCGTTTGATATTAATAAGGAAAACCTGATTTAGTATTCCGAGGCTATTCGGGTATCATGTATTTCCGTGAAATACCCGTTACATTTTCCCATTGTCTATAGCGCGGCACCGTCTGACTGGAACTGTATACTGTACATTTGAGAGAGCGTTTTGTTTAGTTGTTATAATTTAGTGAAACAAAGTGAAATAAGTTTATAGAATAAGGCTATTTAAAATGTTCAAGTATTTAGTTCGATTCTATAATTTATTCTCTAGATTTTGTAATAAAATTTTATTTTTGGGTAAAGCATATATTCCTTAATTCCTGTTCAAAACGGGTGCTCGTGAAATAGTCTAAAAAGACGTTTTCAAGCACTGTTTTCCAAAAAAATGATTCTATACGCACGGGTTCTAGGAGGCAGCCCTCCCCTTGAAAACCGGCTGGATCCGCCCATGACGGTATATCCACGTATACTACACACTTATTACTTACTCAGATATATATATATATAGACTAGCTGACCCGTACGGCGTTGCCCGTGGTGGTTGGTATTTTCAGTTTTTTAACGTAATTGTATTCTTTATAAGTGTTCAGTCAGTGAGTGGTATTGGGCTTTTATATATATAGATCTTAAATAATAAAAGCACTATTTTCATAATAATAAAAGATCTGAAATTATGATTTTAGTAACTTTGATCAACCCAAACCCCTCCTAAAATTTCGAATTTTTTCAAACCCTTTCTTATTGAGCACCTATGGCCCTAGAGGAAGCTACATACCAAATTCCATTCAAATCCGTTCGGTAGTTTTGAAAAAATCGTGATTTAATAACTTCGATCCCCCCAAAAACCCCCTAAAATTTCGAATGTTTTTAAACCCTATCCTAGCGAG